>JAFVLL020008527.1:0-12212 GCA_021397915.2 Tor tambroides
ACAGTGACCTATACCTGCCATTATATGACTGACAGACTAGAACGATTTGACCTAAAAATATCAAAATTGGATCTACTGAAGAAAAAAAGACACATACATCTTGGATGCCTTTGGGGTAAGCTGATAGATATCAAATTTTAATTTCAAAGTGAACTATCCCTTCAACATACTTTACTAGCCTTTTGTTTTGGAGCTTTGATGCAGTTATCATCATCTCAAGGTGCAAACAGGAAATAAACTGCTCTGGTCATGTGACAATTTGCACTAATCATGTGAAACTGCACATATTTAACTGAGGCCCTTTATTTTTCCCATATTTGCAGGAAGTGCACTAAAACATCAGTCAGTAAGGTTTTTAGAGCTTTATAAATGAAAACTTTTTTTACTGTCACTATTGTGACCGGTGGGATTAAATGGGTTAAGGGTTGAAGGATGTAGAATACGGTCATGCGGGATAAGGCATTAATAAGTACTAATTAATAAACAACAAATATGCTAGTGATATTCATGCCTTTGCTAAGGTGCTTGTTAAGTGAGTGGTCAGTTTAAGAAAGGAAAATTTTACAGTCTTAATAAATTATGCAACAAAATGGACATAAATCTACTTAGGGGTCGCTGTGCCGTAAACAAGTGAAAATCAAAGCTGGATGTCCCGAACGCATGACTGAGCTCAGAACATCTACAGATGAGCTCAAGAGGAACAGAGATATTTTCCAAAACAGCAGTCGCCATGAATCGCTGGAAACGACAGAGGTTACGAAAGCTTTGATGCTTGTGTAATGTTGGAGGTGTTTCCTGGTCGTTTATATTCACTCACAGCTGGAGTTCATATCATGAGCTAACAGAGCTCTGGGTTTGGGTCAGTTAGTGGGATTGTGTTTCAATTATGCTGGTTTGACCTTGTTTTGGGATTTTTATGCCCCTTGTCATGTCAAGTTAGCATCTCTGAGAGAATCTACGCCTGCAACGTCATCTTCAGGAGAGAAAATTAGACTTAAGTGGTTCAGTAATTATAAATGAAGAAATATTGCCTGATTTCAGTGAATCCTGGGCCTTATACACACAGAACATACTGGAACGGCCACATCAGACACATTCAGCTGGAAAGAGCAAATGGAAAGGAGTCTGTTACTGAAGAGAAGAAACCATTCATCTCCATCAAGACAAGACAGAAACCCCGTATTCAAAATCCAGATGTGCATCTAAAGGGTTTCTTACACATTGGTGTGCCAGTATAAAGGAGTTACGATCCTGGATTCATCTCATTTCACGATTAAGATTAATGCAACAAGGCTTTGCCGATTTTTTGTTCATTTGTTAATATGACAACCTTTTTAAAGATGTTATCTGATTTATCAGGTGTGCGTGTACAATGCAGTATAAAAATTGACCATGAAGTTTACAAGGGTCATTCCTACTAAGCAGTCCAGTTATCCATGAAATTTGTTTTAAAAATATTCAGTAAAATATTAAACTCTTCAAATCATATGAGTTTGATTTAAATCTCTCAATAAATAAAATGAAACAAATAATTTTGTTACTTCTTATTTCTTTCTTTCTATAATCAAACTGTTTTTTAACCACAAAGTTATATATATATATATATATATATATATTTACACACACACACACACACATACACACACACACACACACACACACTTTTTAAAAAAAAAAAAAAATGGTGATTAATTTGTGTCCTCAATATTCATTTCCATCCTGTTTTTATTTACCTAACAAAAGCCAATTATTAAAAAAAGCCAAAGCCAATTAATAATACTATAACAGTAAATAATGCTAAAATAACACAGGACAGAATAACCTGCAATGAGGTTTATGTTGGCTGTGCACAAGACAGGAACATCTAAACCAGTTTAAACCAGCCAAGACCACCAAACCTGGTTGTTTTAGGCAGTTTTTTTAATACTAGTTTTCATTTATTAAAATATCAAGTTAACGTGCCCTCAATATCCATTTCCATCCTATTTTTTTTAATGTTTATTTTATTTTTGGTAAAATTATGAAAGTTGAAATGTCTGAGTGCAATCAGAGCAGATTTCCAAAAGTTAAAGCACAAGCATAATCATTTATTAAAAGAGTTTCAACATGTTCAGCAGATCAGGAATGACCCAAACACTGAATTCAGACCAACTCTGAGAGAAAACATCTTGATCAGAGTGACTTGTTTTTGAAGTTTTAGGCCAGAAATCTGCTCTACGCAAGCGAGCAAAAACGCAGACGTGAGTGTTTGGAAGTGTATGGTCCTGTAGTACACAATTGACTTGAAACAGAAAACTGCATGAAACCAAACTTGATGCATTTAAGGTACATTTAACAAACAATATATACCTATGAAATCATTAAGACATATGTGTAATAAAGGCAAGGCAAAATATGCTCTAAACCCTCTTTAGGAGTAAAACCAGACCTGAGGCAGAACCTGTGTGTGAGATAAGAGTCCATGTTCACTTCCTGTGACAGATCATAGGTCTTTTCCTATTAAAAAGTCCTCTCATCTTTCTGGTTCATGCTAATTTCTCCGCTACGGCTTCAGCTCTGGGAACAAAAGGCCGTTCGTCATCGGAAAAGCACCGCAGGCTTTTTTCAGCCGGAATGAGAAAATCAGACCTACGTGCAGTTTCATTACATCAGATACATGAGAAATCATAGCTGTAGGAAACATAGGAAATATTAATCAGACCCTGGTTAGCTTTAAAACCTTGTTTGACAACCCCAGTGAACATCTAAATAACCCTGCTGAGGAAAAGAAACAGATTAAACCGGCTGCAGGCAGCTTGCTGGTTTCCACTGGTCAGGATTGATGGTTTCAGGTGGGTTATGGATGCTTGTTAGTTTCAGTCTCACAGTCCTGTAACTAAACAGCTAAACTAGAAAGTACTTTTTGGATTTGGCAAGCTCTAATCTGATTGGCTTTACTCAACTTCTGTCAGGTTTTGTTATCAGACTGCCTGGTACGAGGCTGATACAATAAACACTTTTGAGGGAAAACAAATGACTGGATTTGCCAAAGTTTTCCAAGTTAGCGACATCAAATGTTTGAACGATATTGAGGGTTTTGTTTGCAATAGGGTGAAGTCAGCTAAAATGGGCCACGTTTTGGTAAATGACTTATAATACCATCAAATAAGCTATGCATGAGATCTAATGACATTCTTATAAATTAGCATGGGTCTCTTAAATATATTTATATTTTTTAAATGTGAAAAAGTATAAAAGTTTGAAAATGATGAGAGTTAGAGTATCAGCAGGTACCTTCTTGAGCCACGGCACAACATTCAGGTAAAATGGGCCGATATAAAAAGAGAACAACACAGGTCATTTCAGCTTAAATCATTTTATTTTTAACAGTAAATTGACACTATTGTCTTTAGTGTGCCATAGCAATACCATAAATGTATTTCATTAAATAGAAAGTTGAATGAATATTTAATTAAACAATGCAATTAAAAATGAACTGATCATGTTGTGTAGGTGTGTGTTTCTGTGCATTGGTGCACAGTTTTTTTTTAAAAGACTTTAGATTTTGTATGGATACATATCTAGGCCTATAAACCTATTTTCACCCTCAATTTCTGTCTAAAATGTGTGTGTGTGTGTGTGTGTGTGTATGCAGCCCATTTTAGCTGAAAATTGTGGCCCATTTTAGCTTAACCAGCCATTTCTACCTAAAATGACCTTTTTCACAAAAATCAAAGTTTCTTTTATAAATTAAACTTTTTAATTTGAAAGAGCATGTCAAAACATTGTTCATAAACCTTTGCTTTGTTGGTAAGCTTACTTATAATTGCTTTAGTACCCTTATTAGTGATTAATGAAATTTTCTATGTCAGGCTCAATTACCTTACAATTTCTCTGACAAGCTTCATGTAACACTCTGCCCTGCCCGCCTTAAAAAACTCAGACCAATAAAAATTATTGTTACATGTCAACAAGTGTTGAAGCAACAATGCAAGATCATTGTGATTTTCTGTAAAAATTTAAAGAGATATGATGCTACAACCTTATTTGGCCCATTTTACCTGATAGTTGACTTCACCCTAAGTAAAATACATATTCATAATTATCTTTCTTTTAGATGAACAGAATTTTTCCAACCTGGGAATATTTCTGAAATCTATTTCACACTCTTAGAAATAAAGGTCTAAAAAGGTTTTTTTTTTGTTTTTTTTTTGGCAGCGATAAAAGCTTTCATTTGCCATAAAAGAGCCAATTTGGTTTCCCAAAAGAAACTTTCAGCAATCCTAAAATAACATTTTTTTTCTTAGTGTGAAGAACTTTTTACTAACCTAAAGGAATCTATTTTCACAACAAAGAACTTTTTATGCAGTGGAACGTTTCCATGCACGGATGTTAAAGGTGCCAAAAATAATAACTGATTATTATTAAGTATAAAACTGTCAGTATGTAGGAACAGATAACTGGACAGAATCAATGTTTTTATTGTAAACTAAACTACTAAAAACATTTTTTTTTTCGTTACTCAAAGGTGAAATAAAAAATATAAATGTAAAAAATAACAAAATAATATATATATATATATATATATATATATATATATTGCCTTGCCACCTAACTGAAATAAGTCTTAAAATTACTCAAACTAAAACTGAAATCAAAATAAGTTAAAGCAAACTGAAAATATACAAATAAAAGCTATTGCAAAATAAAATAAAATATAAATATTAGATGAAAATGTAAACTTTTAAAAAATTAAATGTTGCCTTGACAACTAACTAAAATAAAATAAGTTTAAGTAGCCTACTAAAATTACTAAAACTGAAATAAAAATAAAGCTTAATTAAAAAAAACAAACAATAAAAGTATTTTCAAAATGTGAATATATACCATAATAGTATATAAATAACACCAAAATAACACTGAACAGAATAACCTGCAATGAGGACCAGAGTTTATTCTGGCTGTGCACAACAAAGGAAACCAGTTTAAACCAGCGAAGACCACCAAACCTGGTTGTTTTAGGCTGTTGTTATTTTTCAGCAGGGAGGATTTCATGGAAGCGATTACGAAAACACAATGTGTTCTTGGTTTTCACATCACATCTCTTCAACATCGTAACATCCCTCATTTACATGTAGCATGATCCGGCACAATGTGTTCCATTGGGTTTCCTGGTTCAAGGCTGCGTCTGGAATACATTAAGGTCAAAGGTGGCAAGAGAGAATGTTAATAAACATGCGAGTCTGATGTGAGAAACTTTGGAGACTGTAAGTCTTTCTCTCTCTCTCTCACACACACACACACACACACACAAACACACGTATACAAACCGCAGCTGTTTCGTCTCTGGACTCACGGACTGGAGAGGAGAAGGTTGGTTAATTCAGGAGAGGACGTATGTCCTCAAACAGGAAACAAACAGGAAACTCTCAAGCTATTATGGGATGTTTGGAAAGGATCCTACTAGGCAATTTGCATTGTGCAACTTGTGATGAAGTATCTGCCGTTGCATTTTGCACATTTTGTGATAAAGTGCAGAGAAAAAACAGAATCATTAGTCCACTTTTTGCTTGCTGCTAATGGAACACACTCGATCTTTCACTAAACTACCAAGACTGGAACAAGATCTATCGGTTAGACAGCTGGTTAGTTGCTTCCCCAAAGCATTTCAGTCAGGCTACTTGTACAGTTGTTCCAAACAGTATTAAAAAGCTAATAAAAAGTTCAACTTGCAGTCGTATATGTGGTATAGAGTTGCATTTAAATGGCAGACGGTGCTAGAAACGGCTCGGTTGCTAAAAACACATTTGTCACCTCAGATCCAGAACTAATATTTCTTGAAGGTTTGATTTATTAGATTTGGCACACATGTACACTGAGACATTTGTGAGAGGTGCAACACATTTAAAGTTGGCAGTGAACAATGCTGAGTTTGGAAGCGCGTTTCTGACACGGGATTTAAAAAATAATAAGGTAGCTGCGACTTTTTATCTCACAATTTGGACTTTTTAAAAGTTAAATCTTAAAATTCTGACTTTTTTCTTGTAATTCTGAAAAAAAATTGCAAGATATAAACACGCCATTATCTTTTTTATTTTTTTATTCCATTGTGGAAACAAAAAAAAATCATAAGATATAAGATATAAACTCAGAATTCTGAGAATAAGAGTCACGATTGTGAGATATAAATGTGGAATTTCAAGAAAAATGTCAGAATTTCGAGAAAAAAAAAAAAACTGAATTCCAGGATATAAACTCAGAATTGTGAGGAAAAAGTGAGAATTGTGAGATATAAAACTCAGAATTCGGAGGAATAAAGTCATAATTGTGAGTTATAAATGCAGAATTCTAAATAAAAAAGTTAGAATTGTGTGAAATAAACACAGAGTTACAAGAAAAAAGTCAGAATTCTGAGGTATAAAATCAGAATTATGAGATATAAACTCAGAATTGTGTGATATAAACAGAATTCAGAGGAATAAAGTCAAAATTGTGAGTTATAAATGCAGAATTACGAGAAAAAAGTCAATTTTGAGATGTAAACAGAATTCTGATTTTAAAAAAAGTTAGAATTGTGTGAAATAAACGAGGAGTTGCAAGAAAAAAGTTAGAATTCTGAGGAAAAAAGTCAGAACTATGAGATATAAACTCAGAACTGTGAGATATAAACAGAATTCTGAGGAATAAAGTCATAATTGTGAGTTATAAATGCAGAATTGCGAGAAAAAAGTCATAATTTTGAGATATAAACAGAATTCTGATTAAAAAAAGTTAGAATTCTGAGGAAAAAAGTCAGAACTATGAGATATAAACTCAGAACTTTGAGATATAAATGTAGAATTCTGAGGAAAAAAAAGTCTGAATTGTGAGAAACCAACTTGGAATTGCAAGAAAAAGTCAGAATTCTGAGAAAAAAGGTAGAATTTCAAGATTTAAACTCAGAATTCTGAGAAAAAAAGTCAGAACTGGGAGATACAAATGTAGAATGCAGAAAAAAAACTGAATTGCGAGTTTATATCTCACAATTCTCAGAACTACGAGAAGAAAAGTGTGAACTGTGAGATAAAAAGTCGCAATTAACTGTTAATATTTTTTATTCCATGGCAGAAACGGGCTTCCATTGCTTAACATATCAATATTATCTTTAAAAAAATCTTAACACATACAAACAAATATAGACCATCTGTTAATATAAAGATATCTTGTTATAGTTATCATTTATTTACAACTTTAATATACATAAACAGCCTTAACTCTTAGAATATCTCTCATTAAACAGCCCTAAGCTAGAATTTCTCAGTATATGTACATTAAAACACCTGAAAAGAGTCCAAACCTGACCAATGACCAGTAAAGACATGCTTGGCATGCATGTGAAAACATTCATTTATACGACAAATCTCATGCCCGGTAGGTTTCATGCCACCAAAGTGAGGCTAATATTTCATAAAGCAGAGTGTTTCCTATGTTTTGTTTAGTGCAACATTCATGTATTGTCTGGAAACTGATATATTTTGCTTACAGCGATCAGCTTTCTCTCGGCTTTGTCCCTGGCAGCAGGTGTCTGGTTTACTTTGGCGCAAGGGTCGCGCACTCGGGGCCAAAGTAAATCCAGCGCCGGGCTTAAGTAGACGCTTATCGCAGGAAATGCCTCGCTGGACTCATTGTGCCACAGTCCCTAAAGAGATTTACGGCGTTTTCCATGTTCCCACTGTTTCCTTAACGGACAATTGATCTATATGAGCAACACGGGACGAGAAATTGTAAAGCATGACATGCGGCGGCGTGAATAAATTCGTAATACAACATAACCTCAAGTGCCTTTTGTAAAATGTTTCTACATAATAAAAAAAAAAAATTCAGGACTTTTTTTTTTAAAGTACACTACTGAAAAAAGTTGGGTTTTTTTTAGTGTTTTTTAAAAGTATGCTTCTTTTGCTCACTGAGACTGCATTTATTTGATCAAAAAATGCAGTAAAAATTTGAAATATTATTTCAATTTAAAATAACCATTTTGTATTTGAATATATGTTAAAATGTAATTTATTCCTGTCATCAAATCTCGATTTTCAGCATCATTACTCCAGTCTTCGGTGTCACATGATCCTTCAGAAATCATTTTAATATGCTGATTTGCTGCTCAAGAAACATTTCTGATTATTATATGATGAAAACATATTTTCAGGATTTTTTAAAAAAAATAATAAAACATTTAAAAAAAGAGGATTTATTTGAAATAGATATGTTTTGTTACATAAATATCTTTACTGTCACTTTTGATCATTTTAATTCGCCCTTGCTGAATAAAAGTATTAATTTTAGCTAAAAATGGCAGAGCCACATTTTCCACAAAAATATGAAGCAGATGAACTGTTTTCAACATTGATAATAACCAGAAAAATTCTTGAGCAGCAAATCAGCATATTAAAATGATTTCTGAAGGATCATGTGACACTGAAGACTGGAGTAATGATGCTGAAAATTCAGCAGCGCATCACAGAAATAAATTACATTTTACTATATACTCACATAGAAAAAAGTTATTTTAAATTGTAATAATGGTTTGCAATTTTACTGTTTTTACTGCATTTTTAAAAATTAAATAAATGCAGCTTTGGTGAGCATTTTGATTTTTTTTTTTCAAAAAATATTAAATATTATTCCAAATGTTTGACATATGTCCTTAAAACCTTTATTAACATAATTGTTTTGAAAAAATCTGTTCTTCAGCAAGAAGCCTGAATCTCCGACAGCGATGAGACTATCAAATGGAGATTCCAGCTGAAGCAGCGAGGAGCTCCAAAGTCCCAAAAAAGATCTCAACAATGTCTCAAACTGTGCTCAGATCTCCATATGAACTCAATCATTCCTCATCAAATGATCTGAGCTGCATTCATTTCACAGCTCTAGACTCTTACTGGATGATTACAAGTGACTCATTTGAGTCCATTTTTACTTTTAAGATGATAACAGAATGAACTCCATCGCATCTCCTGAGCAGTAATAATGTGTTTTATCTCATCTGGAGCTCAATCAGCATCCAAAGCCTGGAGCTTTATAACCCTGCTGTGAGAGTCTCACCAAAGTGCAGATCAGTAAAGTCACATTCCCAGGGGCCGGCTGCGTCACGTCTCGGCTGGAGCCGACCTGCCGGTTTTGGGCGAATGATCGAACTCTTTCCAGGTGCCCGAGCTACACGTGGGGCTGCGGTTGACGATCTTGGTGAGCAGCGTGGTTCTCCGCAGGCTGCTGTCCGAGTCCTCCTTCCGGAAGCTCTGCTGGATCTTGTGGCAGCAGGGGAAGCAGTGAGCGAAATCCTGCAGGAGGTGTCCGCTGAAAACCATGTAGATCCACGGGTTACAGCAGCTGTTCAGACTGGCCAGCAGCGCAGACAGAGTGACGGCCATGTTCTCCGAATCTAGACGCACACAGACACATAAACCATAACTGTAAATGCTTCAAATAAAGATATTGTCAATACATAGTCCAATAAATAATTCTTTCCACAAGTAACACAGTTCCTATGTCTCACTGTTGGCTGTTTACGGTGGCAAAGCAACACAGCAACACTGATTAACATAGTAACGGTTTTATCAACAGCTTAGAACATTCGTCATCCAATCAGAATCTACAGTCACTGTATCAGCCAATCAGCATCCAGGACCGGAACTATATGTTTATAGTTTATAAACTATAAAAATATATAGTTTGTAGATATAGATACAGATTAACTTTTAAAAGATGTTTATAAAATAATGATATTATATGGTCATTTGTCATCCAAAACAAGATCTTCAGACTTATTTATACAGGAAAAAATATCAATATTAAAAAAAGTATAAGATATATAAAAACTTTTTTTTAGATGGGTTTTAATGATTTTTAACCAGGTGTTATGCCTACTGTGTTGCCAGGTATTAGTAAAAATAACTATGCAATATTATTTATTATTCATATATAATAAACTAATAATTTTTTCTTTTTAAATTTGCCAAGCAACATAGCAATCATAGTTAATATACAGTAGAATGTAGCGTTTTATCAACAGCTTAGAACATGCGTCGTCCAATCAGAATCTACAGTCACTGCATCAGCCAATCAGCATCCAGAACCTGAACTATAATTATGTAACCTTAACTATTTAATAATAATTATATTACATAGTGTCATTTTTTTTTTCAAAAAGAGTCAAAGTGATCTCCAGGTTTATTTATATAGGTAAAATGATCAAGATAAAATATAGATTTAAAAGTTATAAAACATTTTCTTCTTTCTTTTGTCATTTTTAACCAGGGATCATGCATGCTGTGTTGCCAGATATTAGCATAAATAAATATGAGTAAACTAATATTTTATTTTCTAGTTTGCCAAGCAACATAGCGATAAGCAATTGCAAAATTTTATCAATATTTCACAACAGCTTTAAATATGCATCTCAGAATCTACAGTTACACAGAACAATGTTTTATTAAAAACAATTATATTACATGGTGTCGTTTTTCAGCAAAAAGAGGCAAATAGATCCTTGTATTTATTTATACAGGTAAAATTATCAATAAAAAAGAAATATGTAAGACATAGAAAATATTTTTTTTATTTTTTTTTATTTGGGTTTTCAGTCATTCTGAACAAGGTGTTAAGTCTACTGTGTTGCCAGATATTAGTGTAAAACAATGTATGACTAAACTAATAATGAATTTGTTTTGATTAAAGTAATTTGTCTTGTAACCATGTGGAAATGGGGTGAAATAAGCTCATGTGGAATTTAAATGGCAGATTTACACATCATAAATCTGCAGCTGTTCTGTTTAGACACACTATTCTGGTCTCATGACTTCATTTCTCAAACAATCTTAATAAGCATATCAGACAGACTATATTTAACACGTTAGCACTTCTTTCCATTAGCAGCCATTTGTTGTGTTTTAAATTTAAACAAAGCTGCTGTGCTTTGGAAGGCGTCCTATAAACATCCTGAGCATTCTGCTATCATATAAACCCATTTCATTATACTTACAATACAGTAAGGTATTTGCACATTTAATAAAAAATTCAGCATAAAAATCAATGTACAGGGGACAATTTATGTTTTAAATGTTGTTACCACATTGATGCCCCATGATTGCAATCTGTTTTGTATTTATATTTGATAAAAAATTTGAATAATAAAAATTGACCAAATCAACCTGATTACACAAATTTAAGTATTTTAGGCACAGATCAGGTAGAAATTAGATTTTCACTTTGTACAGTGTGCAATCCAACATTACTACATAAATGCAAATATGAATGAAATGCATGATATTTTAAATATTAAATGGTACTTCCTAACATATTAATGGTATTTAAGTTGTAAAATGTTGCTCAGCATATATTGAACACTTACATATGCTTGAAATGCATTAATCAAATGTACATTGCATTTTACCTGTTTGAATGTACATCAATCTCTTAAGCATTACACAACATCCTTTTTTCTAACGATATAATTAAATATTTAAATTCAATGGAAGTATTATAAAGCGTTATTTAATACTGCAAATTTTAATATGCATGAAATATATGAAAAAAATACATTACATTCTCTTTGAATATACATTAGACTTTTAATCATTATACAAACATCATTTATGTTAATGGTAGCCTATAATTAAATGAAACTTAGTACTATAAAGCGTTCATAAAAATATTTTTTAGTGTACAATAATGTTAAGCATTATATATGATAATATAATGTTTGTTAACTATGAAATTAAATATTACATATTTCAATATTACATTTTATTTAAATGATAAAGCTATTTAAAAAGTGTTACTATATGCGCATTTAATACCTGAATCATAATTTCATGGCATGCACGTGAATCTTTCCCTCTTTTTCACTCACCATCCCAGCTGAAGTTCTTGTCCCACACCGACCACATCTGCACGGTGAAAAACGGCGCCCAGCAGATGATATAGGCGAGAACAATAACGAAAGTCATCTTGACGGTGCGTAACTTCGCTCTGGAGATGGTGGTCACGCTGCTCACCGAGTTCTTCCCGATCAGCCCGTTCTTGTGCGCGCCATCCGCCGGGGTCTTCTTGGTCTTATATCTGATGTTCATCCTGATGCTGTGGCATATGAATCCGTAGCTAGTCATTAATATGATCACCGGGATGAGGAAAATCCCCGCTGTGATCCAGGTGATGTAGGCGCGGGGTCCCCAGGGCTGGATGAAGTGACCCCAGCA
>JAFVLL020008528.1:0-60325 GCA_021397915.2 Tor tambroides
ACAAATTCCGTTTTCCGTTTTAATTTTTCTGGGTTGCGTTTTTTTCCGTTTTAATTTTTCTCCACTGCTTTTTAATGGTTACATTAAATTTTATTAATCAAAAAACATGTCTAATTAATTAAAGTCATGAAACTTATACAGTTTTACATCAATTTATTGAAAGTTTAACAAAAAATTACTTGTTTAGGGCCCTATGAAATATTTTATTTTTTCTCACCATATGTTTTATTGTTACCAATTTCTGTGTTTTAGTGAATCTAATTATTTGTTGTGTGATTATTCCTTAAAAATAAAGTTTTAATTGTAGTAATAGTAGTAGTATTTACATTCTACTGAACTATAGTAATATATTTCTAGCACAATGTCTTTAAGTTAAACCAAACTTTCATTTTGACGGGTTGCCGTGAATACCTTTACATTTCTGTGTGTGTATGATATGATGCTAGTTTTACTCAAATGAACGGTGAAATGGTCATGAAGTGACTCTCAGAGCAGTTCTGGAGATGTTGTTCATGTATTTATGTCCTCATTTAGTGAGACGACAGATGCTGAAATAACCGCGAGCGTCGCTCGTGCATCAGTACGAGTAGTAAACAAAACCGCATACGTCATTCATACAGAGACATGCAGAACATGCTAGATTTCCTATTTAAATAGTCTTTTGAAGCTTAATATTTACAGATACTAGTCCATATCACGATTTGGTTTAAGTGTAATGACCTACTTTTGATTAATTCATTCAAAATTTGACAAATTCCGTGATATTCCACGTTATACAGTAAATTCCATTTTTATGAGTGGATTCCACGATTCCGTCCGTTTTTTCGGCATCGCGGAAATCATAGGGCCCTACGGATGATATTTGATGGGCTTAAGGTCTAAATCAGGACAGATATATTAAATTTCTGCATGCAAGAATGCACACATTCAGAGAGCTCCAGTAATGGAGGAAGGAGTTACATTGTGTGGAGTTTCTATTTGAATTCTATTATTTTGATTCCTCAACAATTTTTGATACATAAATTGTTTTTTTTAATTCAGATGTGACATATTGTAATTCAGATGCTCATTCTTGGAGGTTTTGAAAAATAAAATATGAAATTCAGATTTTTCAAGCATCATTACAGTAATTCTGCTGATTCACTAAGCTGTTCGCCAAAAGAAATTGTGACTGGATACAAATCTGAGTATGCTTGACATAACGTGAGTGCTGGCAGTCTGCTCATGCATCAGTAGAAATGGTTTGTGTGCACATGCACACTCTGTCTCACAGGTGTCACTCGTCACAGCACTAGTCTGTGACAAATCCAATTTAAGAGCTCACCAGAGAGATGTGTTCCCTCTGATAACAGTAATAACAGTTTATCTTGCAATTATCTTAAACGGAGATGTCTCCCTGCAAATGCTTAGTTATTGGTGATTTGCATTACTTAACCTAAACACAACCCTGAAAAGAGTCATCTTAGATCACAGAGAGTCCTGGAGCAGGTTTGGTGTTGCTAGTGGAGATCTCTCTACCATTTAAAAGTTTGGAGTCAGTGAGATTTTACAAGAAGTCTATTATGCTCACCGATGTTACATTTTATTTTGTCAAATATACAGTAAAAACAGGTAAATATTATTACAATTTAAAGTAACAGCTTTCTGTTTTAATGTTTTAAAATGCAGTTTATTCCTTTGATGGCAAAGCTGAATTTTCAGCGTAATCAGTGTCACATGATTCTTCAGAAATCATTCTAATATGATTTCTTATTGAAAACAGCTGTGCTGTGTAATATTTTTATATAAACTGTTTCAGACTGCAGGCCTGGTGCAGGATGTTGAGGTTCATGGCCTGCAGCTATTCTGGAAATCCTGCTATCCTCCGCCAGCTTAAAGCATTGTGGAAAGAATTCACTTGAGTCAGCAGGGTTAAAGAAATGACACGGGTTTCATACTTGCACACAGGGCACCATCTCTCAAAGAAATTGATAATGAAAACATCTGACAATAGAAGTTATTTGTTTGAGGTGGCTGCTGCAATTACGTTGTCATTTCAATCATTGTGCCCTTTGTGTTTGGTGACATGTGAAAGAGAAGTTAGAGGGTTCTGATGGAGCTGCTGCAGTGCAGCTCTCTGTGGATCCTGATTAATATAGATTCATTGAAGCTGTCATCTGTGCCCCAGATTTTAGTCCTGTGTTTTCATTCTGTCCCCAGCGCTGCTCAAAAGTGGATCAATCCCCCATCCTTTCCTCGTTACCCTGTGCTGTCCACCTAAACCACTGTCAGACTTAATACCTCTTCTGAGTGATTTTAAAATGAGAAATCACAGCTAGTTTATGAGTTCATATATTTCAGGACCACTTGTTGGAGTTTGAGTTAGCCTGATGCATGTGAAATTTGCATAACATTTGTTGACTAAATGTTTTTTCGTTATTTTTGTATATTTTCTTTGTAATGGCTTGAAAAAAAACACAATAGCAATCAACAAAATGCTAAATACATTTAAAATAAGCAAGAAACTTTTTTCAGCAGTATTTTTCACTTAGCGAACACAGTTAAATGTAAACATCTTTATTTATGTGAACCAAAATAATAATACATTGTAATAAAATAAGAAAATATTGCAAAAGCAAAGATTGATGCAACATATTTTCCGACGCGCGCTCTCTGTTCGCTGGTGGGAGAGTGCTCACCAAATTCAGTTTTTTCGGTTTTAATTTTTATGGATTCCACTTTTTTCTGGACTCCTTTTTAACGGTTAAATTAAATTTTTATTAATCGAAAAGCATGTCTAATTAATTAAAATCATGAAACTTATACAATTTCACATCAATTTATTAAGTTAAAAACTTTTTTTTTACATGCTTAGGGCCCTATGAAATGTTTATTTTTTTCCTCACCATATGTTTTATTGTTACCAAATTCTCTGTTTTAGCATGTCTAATCCTTTGAATGCATAAAAACAACTTAATTTATTAAAATAGCCTTATGAAATGTTTTTTTTTTTTTCCTGTGTTGTGTATTTAAATTTTTCTGGTTATCATATGAAGGCATAGCCTAATACATTAATTTCATTTATCATTTAATTATTTAAAATTAAACAAACTTTATTTTTTGGCAAACAAAGGGGATTTACCGTTAACAATAAAACATGGAAGAAATGTTGTATGATTTATTCCTTAATATTAAAGTTTTAATAATTTTTGTAGTAGTACTAATAGTATTAGTAGTATTATGTACATTCTATTGAACAATATCTCTGGCACAGTGTCTTCAAGTTAATCCAAACTTTTATTTTGACGGGTTGCCGTGAATTACCTAAATTTCTGTGTGATATGAGGCTGGTTTTACTCAAATGAAAAGGTAAAATGCTCAGGAAGTGACTCTCAGAGCAGTTTTGGAGATGTTCATGTATTTATGTCCCCGTTTAGAGAGACGACAGACGCTAATATCTCCGCGAGCGCCACGTGCGCTTCAGTATAGTAAATAAAACCACGCGTCTGCTCCAACACAGACACGCAGAACATGCAGGATAGGATTCATGATTAAATAGTCTTTTTGTGGCTTAATATTTACAGATACTAGTCCATATTTAAGTGTAATCACCTACTTTTGATTAATTAATTTAAAGTTTGACAAATTCTGTGACATTCCGCCTTATAAATTCCGTTTTTATGACTGGATTCCGATTTCGATTCCGTGGGGCGCCCCCCTAATATAATGACAGGGAAACACTGGAAATTAATATTCACAAAGTTCCTATAATTGATACTTTTCAGCAAGGACACATTAAATGCATCAAAAGTGACAGTAAGGACTTTTACATAGTTACAACAAAAAAAAAAACTCTTTTCACAAAAATATTAAGCAGCACAGCTGTGTAAGTTGGTAAGGTTTTTTTTTTATGTTTCTGAAAGAAATATCTATTCAGAAACATTAAAAAAAAAAAACTTGCCAATCCAAAACTTTTAAATGGTAGCGTATATAGTCAGCAAAAGCATTATGATTATATCATGAATATTCAGTAGGCTATATTGCCCATCTCCAGTACATGGTCACCTGATTCCAGTCCAGCTATTATGGCCGGTTTATAATTGCAGCAGTGTGTTGCCTTGGCAGAACAGTGCTATTTTCCACAAGCTCATGCAGGGACACACAGTTCACAACACACAGGCAGACATATGAGTTTCACGGTCAAGGTGAGAGGAAGGTGTAAATGAAACTGGTGGACCAAAGAGCCTCCTAAACAGGAGCTCTGTTTAAACGGCGCATTGGTGTGAAATAGCGCAGTAAGAGCTCTGGAAATCTTTCCTGGGAGGTTTGCAAGTCAGTTTGATTGACTGTTTTGCCTGCCGCCCATCTCCTGCCTGACAGGTGTCACTCAGGCTGTTTTGTTTATTGTGTCTCCCATTCTAGATGCCCCACCCATGGATCGAGAAGAACTGTTTGTCCAGAAACTGCGGCAGTGCTGTGTGCTTTTCGACTTTGTGACTGATCCACTAAGTGATCTCAAGTACAAAGAGGTGAAGCGAGCCGGCCTCAATGAAATGGTGGAGTACATCACACACAACCGCGACGTGGTCACAGAGTCCATCTACCCCGAAGCTGTCATCATGGTGAGGGGGCACAAATATTGACTCATCCTCATTGCTTTTCATACATGGTGCTCGTGCATATAAGCAGTGTGTGGCTTAGTTCACACCAGCCTATTACTCTTGAGTGGTCAACCCTGATTCTAAATAAAGTACTGCATTTCAAAAATCACTTGGCAGTTTTCTCAAGTGTAATAATCTTTTTTTTTTAAATGGAAAATTGCCCCTTTAATTCAGTTTCCATGGCAACATTAATCCTCTTGTACCATCTTGAGATCCCTCAATTGTGAACACACGAGGTGATGCCTCAGCTGCACTGCATCGTGTGACTCACCTTTTACGTGAGTCACAAGAACTCATTCAAAGTGACGTGGCATGAAGGATTCAGGGATATAGCACATTGCAACCTATAAAAAAATTCTTTGTAAACATGTCATAATTCTTCATTTGACACCTGTGGATTTAATCACAAGAAGTAATTTTTTTTTATTTGAGTACCTGACAGAGTCCATTTGGTTCACACACATCTTTTGAGCCGTTGTAGGTCTGTAAACAGTACACATGCATGTCAAACATTAGCTTCCACTATTTCTTTCCATTTGACCCACATTGGTTAGCTGATTCTCATCTGGTCAGGAGTAATAGGACAAAACATGTGGCGAGTACACACCCCTGCTTATCATGACACATCCTCTGTGACCAATTGACGGTAATGGCTTTTGCCTGACCGATGCAGAGGCGATTACTAGCCAGACCCAGGATAAAATCTGCTCAAGTGTAAATGTACACCAGGGAATTATGGGTAATTAGTCATCATAAAGCAAGGCCTAGACACCTGTGTTTCCTTTCAGCCGTTCATAATTCGAAGAAGAGATCTGCTGGGTCCCAAATAGGGCTCAGTTATTGCTAAAAAAAAAAAAAAAAAAAAACTCTTATATTTTGCAGCCATTTAATATGAGTATGTATATATATATATATATATATATATATATATATATATATATATATATATATATATATATATATATATATATATATATGTATATATATATATATATATATATATATATATATATATATATATATATATATATATATATATATATATATATATATATATATATATATATATATATATATATATATATATATATATATATATATATATATATATATATATATATATATATATATATATATATATATATATATATATATATATATATATATATATATATATATATATATATATATATATATATATATATATATATATATATATATATATATATATATATATATATATATATATATATATATATATATATATATATATATATATATATATATATATATATATATATATATATATATATATATATATATATATATATATATATATATATATATATATATATATATATATATATATATATATATATATATATATATATATATATATATATATATATATATATATATATATATATATATATATATATATATATATATATATATATATATATATATATATATATATATATATATATATATATATATATATATATATATATATATATATATATATATATATATATATATATATATATATATAATATATTTAAATATATATATATATATATATTTTCATATATATATATATATATATATATATATATATATATATATATATATATATATATATATATATATATATATTCATATATTTATATTTATTTATTAGGGCTGTCAATCGATTCAAATTTTTTATTCGCGATTAATCGCATGATTGTCATGAGTTAACTTGTGATTAATTGCAACTTAATCGCACATTTTTATCTGTTCTAAATGTACCTTAAATTAATACTATGCAAGTTTTTAATATTCTAATCAACATGGGCATGGACAAATATAGATGCTTTATGCAAATATATGTTTATTATTATTGAAACCATAGTCAACATAGAGCATGAAGACTAGACATGTTTCAAAGGTCATAGATGTTTTTCAAAGAACTTGTTCATGTCTATTAGACACATGAAAAAAGAAATTCCAGGTTCCCATTACTACGCTTTCTTTGCTCTGAGCAATTTACTTACACAAACCTGTTTACATTTTTGCACGACAGGGCAGCTCACTTCTTCTGAACATGCAAAATGTACATTTATTATTAGATTTGTTTGCCTCTCTGTGCCCACATACTGTATTTTGATGCAGCTAAATTCTCAATAAAACTGTTTTCATTGGTATATTTTACTGTTTCTGTTGTCAGACAACGGAATGAATATGAAATAGTGACTGAAACGCGACCCATTAAGACTAGACTACATAACCAGCTCTCCCTTCCAAGACGTTAATCTGCACAAAAATCCCGATAATCGGGCCGTCGTCTGATGAAATTAAATACACATAAGATAATGACAATAGCTGTGCTGTGATTTCGCCTATACTTGCATGTAAAATTAGAGAAGCAACATAATATCTGTGTTTAACTGAAAGCACTGCTCCTCTCCGCCGCTCGCTGAACAGAGCAGACGCACAGAGAGAGAGAGGTGTGTGCGCGCGCGCTGGAAGAGCAAGACCTCGCGCTCGCACGACAGTACCAGGAGTCTCAGAAACTAGCCTAAATAAGGTTTGGGCAAACCCTAAAGATTTGTCGCTAGGCGCTTTTTTGAAGAAGGGGGGAAAAAAGTCACAAAACGGGTCTGCAAATTTGCTAAGTTGGCAACACTGTGCGTCTCCTTTTCTCCAACTACGGGCTAGGCCAAACAGAGGTTAAACAGAAAATGCGCGCTGCGTTAATCGCGCGTTAATAAAATTAGTGCCGTTAAAATGAATTTGCATTAACGCATTAACTTTGACAGCACTAATATATATATTTGAGTTATTTAAATCATTTAATATTTCTATATTCAAACACATTAATCTCAACATTTTTTGATACGGTCAACCACCAGATCCTCCTGTCAACCCTGTTGAGAAAGGGCATCTCAGCTACCGCACTCCAGTGGTTTGAGTCTTACCTCTCAGATAGGTCCTTCAAGGTATCTTGGAGAGGTGAGGTATCCAAGTCGCAACATCTCGCTACTGGGGTGCCTCAGGGCTCAGTTCTTGGACCACTTCTCTTCTCTGTCTACATGACATCACTAGGTTCTGTCATTCAGAAACATGGCTTTCCGTATCACTGCTGATGACACTCAACTCTACCTCTCATTCCATCCTGATGATCCGATTTCTTGGTGGATGACGGACCGTCACCTTCAACTCAACCTAGCTAAGACAGAACTGCTTGTAGTTTCAGCAAACCCATCACTTCATCACAATTTCACCTTCCAGTTAGGCTCATCAACCAAAACTCCTTCAAAAACAGCCAGAAACCTTGGAGTTGTGATTGATGATAAGCTGAATTTCTCAGACCACATTGCCATAACTGCCCAGTCCCGCAGATTTTCTTTATACAATATTAGGAAGATCAGGCCCTTTCTTTCGGAACATGCAACACAACTTATTGTTCAAGCTCTTGTTCTGTCCAGACTTGACTATTGCAATGCTCTCTTGGCAGGTCTTCCAGCCAATTCCATCAAACCTCTACAATGAGCCTTTAATGAGCCGAAAAGAACGCACGTCTCACCTTTGTTCATCAGTTTGCACTGGCTACCAATAGCTGCTCACTATTAATGCTCGATTAATGTTTGCCTGCAAAACCACCTCTGGCTCTGCACCCCTTTACCTAAATTCAGTACTTCAGACCTATGTGCCCTCTAGAAGCTTTTGTTCTGCAAGTGAATGACGCATTATCACTTTCGCAGACTTTTTCATTAACTGTTCCCATCTGGTGGAATGACCTACATAACTCAATCCGAGCAGCTGAATCCTTAGCCATCTTCAAGAAACGGCTAAAAACACATCTCTTCCATCTTTGTTTGACCGTCTAACTCTAGCACTCTCTGTTCTAATTATATTTTATTTATCTGTCTTCTTTTTATTTAAAAAAAAATACAAACACACTTGACCCTCTATCAATTGCATATTTATTCTATAACTGCTAGCTTTTCTTGAAAAACTAACACTAGCTTTCTTTTTTCTATTCTATCTACTTGCTTCTTTAAAAAAAAAACCCAAAAAAAACCTTTATGTGTACTGCGTTAGGCTAACCGAGACTTGTCATATGCTTGCATGTTGTTGCTCTTTTGTTGATTTTGATTGCTTCTATTGTCCTCTTTTGTAAGTCGCTTTGGATAAAAGCGTCTGCTAAATAACTAAATATAAATAAATATAAATATAACATTAATTTAATTACACTCGTGCCACCTCTGAGTCGCATTAAACGTCTGACAATGTTCCTACAAGCCACTTTGTGTTCTTCTTTGTCACCTCTGTAGTACAAATTAGTTTTTATTAATACTAATTTCATATGATTGGTAACTTATTTGTCTTATTCTGAATCTTATATTGTTTAATTAGAAATTTTATAAAGCTTATGAACATAAATTTATGAATTTAACAGATGACATACTTTTAATAAAATTAGAAAAATGCCATTACAAAGGTAAAAAGAAAATGCCCCTGTAAATCACGTTATGGAGTCAAATATCAGCTCGTATTAGGAAGGCTAATTTTTGATCAGAATTTGATTATTGATCAGAAGGTGCTCCTAAATTTTTTAAATTAGGAGGACAAGCACTCCTAAAAAGAAAAGTAAGCAAATTCTGTCAATTTTTTTAGGAAATTCAAGCAATAAATACCGTTTCGGCGCTCTTTAATGTGGCGTGATAGATCACTGTAGACACCTCAGATCAAGCGAAGCGGCAGCGCACATGAACTGATCATCTCTTTCGCTTTACTAGTGTGTACTCGCCTGTGCACATAATCGTGCACATAATCAAACGCATAGAAAAAGACTCAAGACCGTTTTACTTTTGATCTGGAGCTGATGATCCCGTGCTCTGCTGCCACAGTGGAGCACACTCGCCACCAACTGGACAGGGGTGGGAATTACAGTTAGAAATTACAATAGATCACCCTCAATGTAGTCTGTCAAAGTGATGGATGGCCTTCAGATTTTCCGTCACTGCAAAAAAAAAATAAAAAATAAAAGGTCAATGATGGAAAATTTTCACGACCTCTGATAGATATATGTGAGATAAGATGTAAACTCACAATTGTAAGATAAAAAGTCACAATTATCTTAATGTTTTATTCTGTGGCGGAAACAAGCTTCCATACTCGCCCGATCCTCGTGCAATGCCAAGTGTTTCATTCTCACCAGTTCTCACAGTGAACACCTTTTATACAGACCCAGATTACAGATCTTTCATTAGCCAGCTTTAAATACTTCAGAATAATTATAGTCAAATTAGGATGAACTAACTTCTTTACACAGTTATTATAAATTAATGGTTTCAGTTGTTCCTATAATTTTCGTAAATTGAAAATAAATTTTATTACGAAAATTTTGGTGAATCGAGATTTTTTTCTTAAAATCTCTCAAATTTGTGCATACGCATGCTTAGTGAATGAGACCCATTGTGATATAAAATTACTTGGTTTATATTGTGAACATTTAATAAATGCTAGCCCTATTCCCAATCACAAATCTTGCAACTGTATTGCAAGACAATCGCTATCATAAATCTCTTGCTTTCAGATACACATTGTCCCCTCACTCTCATGCACTCATTAGACTCTCCTGTCCCGCTCTCCCGTCTCAGTGTGAGGTGTTGAGAGAATGTCTCGCCCCTCCCTCTCCTGTCTGGAGGTCTGAGTCGACTCTAGTCTGAGGCTGTGGTCGAAACATTGCGTCATCTTGACAGAGAGAGCAGTGCCACCCCTCTGCAGTAGTAACACTCCTGTCCTTCCTCTCAGCCATTTTGGGACACAAGTAATAAGCAGTATCTTACCACTTTTCACTTCAGAGGAAGTTGATGTTTTAGGTCATACATATTTAATGCCTTGGATTCATAATGGGAGCTAAAGAAGGATGACATTTCAGTGTTGTATTTCCGTGGAGTTTGTTCATAACTGCGTGAAGTGAGGTTTTCAGTGTGCAAAAATTAAAGGGAAGGTCAGAGATGTTTCCAGAGATGTATATAAAAAAACTCTGACTCTAAACTCTGATTGGATGTAAATGTGACAATGTATTAAACATGTTGTCCAATAAGAGTATAGTAGGGTTGCATTATGTATCGATTTTACAGTAGTATAGCAGGCCTCAAAATACTGGCAGTACCACAATATTGCCCAGACGGTAGTACCATGATGAAAACTAGTATATTCTCCTGCTCATGGCTCAGATTTAGCATTGGCAGATTTTATTTCTGGTGTCATTCACATAGAATGTAACACAGAGTGCATTAAAAAGAAATGCAACATGGGAATTCAAAGATGAACTCATTTGACATATCCTATAAAGCAAAAAAGACATTTGATGGCAAAAGAAGTACATCTGACACATCTCTACATAAGCCAACCATTAAAAATAGTGCATGTGAAATAAAAAAGCAAAAGCAATAGCATAAGTGCCTCTCCTGATACGTTTGGTGGATTTTAGAGAGGTTTGGGATTTGTAATGCTTATTGAAAGCTCAATTTTAAAGTAAACATTTTGGCTCTACTGTCTTTGGCATTTTTCTGTGGGAAAGTGAAGCAATTAAAATCTGTTTAAAAATATTTTAATTTGGGTAACTATTTCAGTGTAGCAATAATAATTTTGTCAACTTGAAATTATATATACAACAGAAAAGCCTCTGTAAAAGACAGATCCACACAATACTACTACTACTACTCACTTGGTCCTAATATTACTTGGCGTTGTGATACAAAAAAGGTATTGTGAGAACTCTACTGTGTTAGTTTGTATACCTGTCATTTTTTTCTTTTCTCTAAGGTCTCTAATGAATATTTCTTTATGATATACCAGATAGAAATATTACAGTGTATTACAGTATTTTTACTATATTCTTAGAATAGGTAGTTTCTCTGTTCACATAATGACAGATAATGTGCATTTCTTTCCAGTTTTCTGTAAACTTGTTCAGGACTCTGCCGCCCTCTTCCAACCCCACGGGAGCAGAGTTTGACCCAGAGGAGGACGAACCCACTCTAGAGGCAGCTTGGCCTCACCTGCAGGTGTGTGCAGCTTTATATTATCAACACTGTCATATTTATCAAAATCTTCAGTGTGTATACCCTTAGTGAATGTTGCTGGTCGTTCTTGGCGTTTTCCCTTTCATATGCCTGTTTGTATTATGTTGTAAAAATTCAAGGTTTTAACTGTTTTGAAGCCATGAAGATACTAGGGATGGGTCACGATTTTCGAATATTCTATTAGTCGATTTATTCATCGAATATCGAATAGGTTGTGCGATTATATTTGTCTAAATATTCCCCATGTTTTCGGTGCTGATGCGGCTGAGGCAAGCAGAGGTAAGCGCCAATAACGCACCTAAAAGCTGTCAAAGACAACAGAAGAACACACTCTCTCACGCGAACACTGTAGACTAGCAACTTAGAACAATGTCAAATAAGAGTTCTGTGCGGACCACAGATATCCCCGACTGGGTTAGAGGTGTGCTGGATCCGTACTGGGAAAGGCACGGAAAACAACTAACGTGTTCTACGGAGCCACTAAAGGGACATATGGTTAGCCGCATGATAGCGATAGCCTTTTACATTACAGTAAATGCAGTTTCACTTACCAGCAACAGAGTAGGACGATGGCGAATGATTTGCAGATCCTGAGCACCGCTGACAAACATCTAATCTTGTATGTGTAGTAAGTACAGTGCCGCTCCATAGTATAAACAAGTGATCGTTAATCTCCAAAGTGATAGTAAAACGGTCGCGCGCACGCACATTCAAAAGCGTTTTCAATGCTCTGCAAGTTAATAACGGCTCACTGATGCCCGCAGTTAATATACAGAATAATTACCCAATGATATAATTGCGAGAGAAAGTATTGGAATATATTTTTTGAGCAGTTTAATACCTTATGAGCAGTTGATTTATGCTAATGGATGGACTGCTATGTTAATAAGTGCTGTCATTCTGTTGCGTTTATTATAATATGTTTCAGCATGTTACAATCATTATGTGGCTTGAGTTAAGATAACCTATCTTTAAATAAATAAAACAGTTTGTTATCTTACAGATTAAAAGCGTGACTGGTCTCTCTCTCTGTTTATGGGTGTGTAACACTAGCCTAATAACGTGATGTGCGTGCATGCATACAGGGAAGGGGTGCTATTTTCGAATAGTCGAATAATAATCGAATAATTCCCAGCGATTTTCGAATATTACTTTTGCTTGAAATGCCCATCCCTAGAAGATACAATACTATATCACTTTGTTCTACAATCTCCATCAGCACAGGTTGTAAAACTTTGAATTTGGCCAAATTCAAGGTAGCATCATATGTGTCCTTTGTGGTGAATCACATGTTTTGCACTGAGCTCAGGGAAAATAAATTCAAATATTGAATATAAAAATATCTTTCAATACTAGGGATGTAACGATATTATCAATATCGTGATATTGCGAGCGCAAAACTGTCTAGATATCATGGTCACATGACAATATGAAACGATAGGTCTTTGGGCAAAAAGTGTGGTTTTTAAAATATATTTAAACTTCTTATTCTAACATAAAAGGTCTTTAAAGTTGTGCTTTGGGCCATTATGCTTTGACACAGTATCTGTCAAATGAACTCAAACCGAAAGCACAATATGGCTTAATCCCTTCATCAAGTTTGTTCACTTTGTTCATGTGATCAGCTCGTGATCCGGTGTTTTCCTCAGAACAGATCCGTTCACAGTGAATTCACTGAACCTCATTTATTGCATGTGCTGTCAGTTTAGCACGCGTTTGGGAACACGAGCCACCAGTTATGCATTATTTTGGGGGCAGATTATTATAGCATTTCACTAGATTTGTAGTGAGATGTGTTTTTGTAAGCATGTTTTCACTGAAGCTGGAGTTTTCCTTCAAAATGAAAGTTCTACTGCCGTTTCCATCAAAATAAAAGCTTAAAATTGCAGTATGAATTGCTGACAGCTAGCGGAATAAATGCTGTCCAAATTCAAAATATATCTTTCAAGTGTAGAAATCAGGAAAGAAGTAATTGTAATTGTAATTTCCCTTCTGTAGTGTAAAGCAAAAATAATATACCTATGAAATGTTCATTTTCATTTATTTTACAGTACAATTGTTTTACAATATATGGCTATTACTGTCATTGTTGTTAATATTATCATCAGTGTGAATTAGGGATGCAACGATACCAGTTTTTTCAGAACCGATCTGATACTGAAAATTCTGAGTATCTGCCGATACCAATCCAATCTGATACCAGCGCAGTTTTTTTTTTTTTTTTAAATAGATGTAGACTTTCTATACTTCTCTGTGTTGACCTGATCATAGGGCTGGGCGATATATCGCCTGCGGTTATCATGCGCATCTCGTCAGTAAAGCCGGTTCTGTGATTACTAATAAATCTCCATCACCTGCTTTCAGATGGAGCAGCATTTACTACACAGAGCCGTAGGTCTCTGACAAGCTACGCAATATCACGTTCAATATCGCAGGCGATTCATCTGCGATTCTGAGAGCGAATTGCGTAGCTTGTCAGTGAACTACTGCTCTGTGTATTAAATGCCGCTCCATTTGAAAACAGGTGATGGAGATTTATTACTAATCACAGAACAGGCTTTACTGACGAGATGCGCATGACAATCGCATGCAATATATCGTGCAGCCCTAGGTACAAGTCAATTTACTGACTTTTTTTCTGACTTAAGTTTTCTTAGTTAAGAACATTGCATTTACATTTAGTCATTTAGCAGATGCTTTTATCCAAAGCGAATTACAAATGAGGACAATGGATGCAATCAAAATCAACAAAAGAGCAATGATATGCAAGTGCTATAACAAGTCTAAGTTAGCTTAACGCAGTACACGTTGCAAGGGATTTTTTTTGTTTGTTTTTTGTTTTGTTAGTTTTTTTACGTGGGTTGGAGCTCTTAATTTTGAACTCTCAAAGTGCATTAGATAGAATAATTTAACTTTAAAATGTACAAAATGTTCTCTTTTTTTTTCAATTCTTAATTTTTAAGATTCAGATAATTCAGATTTGACTCTTCTATATTTGTTGTTAGCTTTAGCACTATGCTAAAGTCATAGTCAAAAAAGGCGCTGTTTGTGTAGGTCACAGTTTTGCTGCTTATGTAAAGCATTGCAGTCCAGTCACTTCTGAGGTTCCTTGCCAGTGAGGTTGCAGTGAAGCAGTTCACTAGGTTTTGGAACAAAACGTCTGTCTCAAATGATTAAAAAGCCCATTTGTTCAGGAACTGACAGCATTTATTGTTTTGGTGGCAAAGAGGACCAGACAGTTACATTAATCATGTATTAGTATTGAGTTTTATTACTGTCTCTCCTTCTCACCTCCGCTTTCTCCTTTCCTCAGCTGGTGTATGAATTCTTCTTACGATTCCTGGAGTCACCTGACTTCCAGCCCAACATTGCCAAAAAATACATCGACCAAAAGTTTGTAATGTCGGTGAGTGTCCTTTCTTCTGACCTATAGCTGCATCACAGTTTGTCCTCACCGGCACACTATCAGAGGAAGATACACACTCCCTCTGCTGAGAGTGTCAGAGAGGCCAGCTGCTCTTACAGGTTTTACAAGCATGTAGCAGTGCAGAGATCAGCACTTGCCTGTGTAGAATACTAAGTCAAGTTTAAAGCAAGAGTATAATCACCATGCCAGCATCACTTTGAATTATTGGTGGATCAGTTTTGTTCCCCATGGACTGATGGTGACACTGATATCTAGAGAGCAGGAATCTGGACCTAGAACTTTATTGTCCTAGAAGCATTTTAAAAGTACAACTCATTAGGTCTGTTTACATGCAATTAGTTTTGGAATGAATCCAATCCAGTTTCAGATTCTGAAATTTCTATTTATATGAGCCCTTAACATTGCAATCCGATTCACGCATTTGTTTACATATGCATTAAACGT
This sequence comes from Tor tambroides, assembly GCA_021397915.2. Lineage (NCBI taxonomy): Eukaryota > Metazoa > Chordata > Actinopteri > Cypriniformes > Cyprinidae > Tor > Tor tambroides. Next base: position 15,594 of record JAFVLL020008528.1, read on the forward strand.
ATTCTGAAATCTTCAGTACCCAGTCGCTGCGTTCAGAACCGGAGAAAGCGACTTGGGTAATGTCACTTGAGTACAGTTATTGTGTTTGCCACATCTAAGGGCTTGTTTACACCTGGTCACTTAATGTGTTTTTACTGATCGGATAGCCATCTGATGTGTTAAAATGCTTCCATTTACATTTGGCCACATGAATGTGTCCCCTCCAAAACAAATGTAAATCTGATCTTCAATTTTTGCACTACATGCAAATTTAATTGAGTTTACATCAATGAAAGCAAAAGATATGAGCTGGATTTTATCATAAGCTAAGCGCAAGATCAAAGACCACAAAAGGAGTGAGCAAAACGAATGCCCTCTGAAAAAGAAAGCATTTTGGAGTTCATTAACACCTGGTCTTTTCACGATCGGATAGCTGTCTGATCAGAAAAAAGAAAACGTGTGAAGTGACCCTAAAAAGACAGCTAACATTTGTCAGAAGTGGATTTTAGCAAATATTTAGTAAATATTTAGTCTCATCTACTGACCAGTTCATAAGACATGAGACATCAGTAAACATACACATACTCTTATGACGTAAAACTTGCGTAAAAAAAATATGCATTGTGGCATTGCTCATGTGGGCAAGGTATTTTTGAAACCGACTGAGAAAATAGTTAGCATGCTTAATGTTTTCTGATTATTTCAGTTCAACGCCACCCTTTTTTAATGTAAACAAAATTTCATTCAGCTAGAGCTCAGGCAGATCGATTGAAATGTTTACTTGAATGTTTACTTTCAGTCCGATTGAGCCATCTATCAGATTAGTAACAAATGATTTGGATGCATGTAAACATAGCTACTGGGATTGGGTTTCAAAACACATCTAATGATTATGCTAATGACTTCAGGTCATCTTATTCCTTTTCAGCTTCTGGAGCTTTTCGACAGTGAAGACCCCCGAGAGCGGGACTTCCTGAAAACCATCCTGCACCGCATCTACGGAAAGTTCCTCGGGCTGAGAGCCTACATTCGCCGGCAGATCAACAATATATTCTACAGGCAAGAGCTCCGTCGAACTAATCCACCTCTGCTTTTTGCGCTAAAAATATTCTCATTCATAAACTCTGTAATGCTAGACAGAAACTGTGAGCTCTTAGAAGCAAGTCTGTCTTTGAATCAGCTGAGTTTGGCATTCGTGAGAAAAGGTGAGATGGGTAGCTCCTCCAGAATTCATCCATTGAGTCGATGTCCTTGATCTCGCACTGTAGGTTTATATACGAGACGGAGCATCACAATGGGATTGCAGAGCTTTTAGAAATCTTAGGAAGGTGAGTGTGACCACTATCAGTGTTGCCATGACAAACCTGAGAGGAGGTCTTTCTCTTATTGCTGAACTGAATGAACCTGTCCGTCACATGACTGGTCTCTCGTTCTTCCCACAGCATAATTAATGGCTTTGCTCTGCCACTGAAAGAGGAGCACAAAATGTTCCTCATCAGAGTGCTGCTGCCTTTACACAAAGTCAAGTCTCTCAGCGTCTATCACCCACAGGTACGCTTAAGGAGAACACTCGTTTGTTGAGGACTTTAATGTAGAAATGATTGCTTTTTGTAGGAGTTGGAGATTATGAGCTGTGGAAGCCACAGTATTCTCAGAACATTCAATAATTGCATTAAACCACAGTTAGTTCTGAAATGTAATTGGCTGAGTGGTGTTCCAAAAGAGCTAATCATTGAGTACAACACCACTGGGACGTTTCACTGTCATTATCATTCCGCTTGTCTATTTAGCTTCTTTTGGGGCTGTTTTGGTGGGAGAAAAATATACAAACTCACAATTATGCTGAATATTAGCATGACTGCAGCTGAAGAGCACTTTTGCTTTTGTGATCATTTTTTTCCATTTGAAAAAAAAAAAAGAACCAAACTTTTTTGGCTCTTCTAGAATGGTTATTCCAGATTTTATTTGATTTGAGGTAATATGTTTAATAATTTCTCTTTGTTTTAAAGTGTCAGAACAAGCACAAGTAAAAATTTTACAGCATTAGCAGTGGTAACTAGTTAGGGGGGTTTTAGTTATCGCTCAGTTTCAGACTGCGAGGATCCTCTTTTTTTCTAACAGGCTCTTTCACATTTTCTCATTGACAGTGATATTTGAAGGTGGTCAAAATGAACCCATGAAGTTTGCATAACTGCATTAGAATACATTTTTGCTGGCATATCGCCCACCCCTTCCTCTGTATCCGTAGTCTGTACTCTATGATTAAGTCTTATAGGTTATGATGTTTTGAACAATGTATTAATAGACTGAAGAATATCAGTGGCTCAGTGTTAGTCATCAAGTAATTTCTTGTGCTTTCAGCTGGCCTACTGTGTGGTGCAGTTTTTGGAAAAGGACAGCAGCCTCACTGAACCTGTAAGATTTACAGCCTTGGCAACTGCACCTTTGTTGTTTCCTGTCACTATTGATAACATTTTTTCCCCAGTTTTTATGTTTGAATTCTCTTTTCATGGTGAACTTGAGAGAGCAAAGATGGTTTTCTCACAGCTTTTTGTCGCCTTTTGCATCAGGTGATTATGGGCCTGCTAAAGTTCTGGCCCAAGACCCACAGTCCTAAGGAGGTGATGTTTCTGAATGAGCTGGAGGAAATCTTGGATGTCATTGAGCCCTCAGAATTTGTTAAAGTCATGGAGCCTCTCTTTAGACAGCTGGCCAAGTGTGTATCAAGTCCGCACTTCCAGGTATTACAGCACAGTAGTACTTTTCAAACTCCTTGAACATTGAGAGACTTATCTTACCGGTGACAGATTAAAAGAAAAGCGTTTTAATACTAGCATATGCATTCGTAACAATGATCTACAGTTGAAGTCAAAAGTTTACATACACCTTGCAGAATCTGCAAAATGTTAATTATTTTACCAAAATAAGAGGGATCATACGAAATGCATGTTATTGTTTATTTAGTACTGACCTGAATAAGACATTTCACATAAAAGATGTTTATATATAGTCCACAAGAGAAAATAATAGTTGAATTTATAAAAATGACGACGTTCAAAAGTTTACATCCACTTGATTCTTAATACTGTGTTGTTACCTGAATGATCCACAGCTGTGTTTTTTTTTTGTTTAGTGATAGTTGTTCATAAGTCCCTTGTTTGTCCTGAACAGTTAAACTGCCTGCTGTTCTTCAGAAAAATCCTTCAGGTCCCACAAATTCTTTGGGTTTTCAGCTTTTTTTGTATTTGAACCCTTTCCAGCGATGACTATATGACTTTGAGATCCATCTTTTCACACTGAGGACAAAAAAAAACCTTTTGAGCAGAATGAAGATGTGTACATTTTTCTTATTTTGCCTAAATATCTGAACTATATGATACTAACTTTTGACTTCAACTTTATATAATGTGTTCTAGGTTGCTGAAAGAGCATTGTATTACTGGAACAATGAGTACATCATGAGCCTGATCAGTGACAATGCCGCCAAGATCCTCCCCATCATGTTTCCCGCTCTCTACAAGAACTCCAAGAGCCACTGGAACAAGTACAGCCTCACTTGTTAATCAGACTTCACTTCTGGAATTTTCACAGCCTGATTTTACATTAAGACGTACACTATATTTCCAAAAGTATTGGGTCGCCCCCTTCTAATGAACAGGATTCACTACTTTAGTAATTTCCATGAGTACAAATCTTAATGTTAAAGCATGTATTGATATTCTAGGGAATTGTGTCTTCTAATATTATAGCAACAGTTTGGACAGGACCCTTTTCTATTCTAACATGACAATGCCTCTGTGTATAAGACAGGTTCAAAAAGAAAATGATTGATTCAGTCAGTGTGGAAGAACTTGACTGGTCTGCATAAAACAAGTCCCTATAATCCCAGCTGAACACCTCTGGTGTGACTGCAATCAAGACCTTGAGCCAAAACTCATCTTAAACACAATGACTTGTACATACACTATGAGCAAAGTATTGGGACACCCCCTTCTTTAAGACAGAAAAATGCTTCTAATCCTGTGGCAACATGATGGAACATAATTCATGTATTTAAAAAATGTATTTCAATATTTATAACAAGGATTTTTGGAAATCTCAATAATATTCCATAGCTGGAAGTCATTGGTGTTTGTTGATGAGTTTTTGAAGCAAAAATCTACATTACAAATGCACCAAACCAGTGTTCAACTGGGATTGGGACTTGAGTCTGCAGACCAGTCAATTAGCTACACCTGTTTGAATAATCATTTTCTTTTTTTGAACAAATAGAGACATTGTCATGTTAGAATAAGAAAAGGGTCCTGTCCGTGTTGCTATATTAAAACTTTTGAGTATAGTGTCATATATGCCAAACATTGGAATTTGTACTCATGGAAATTACAAAAGTAGTCAAACCTGTTCATTAGAAGAAATTGAAGAAAAAGCGCCGTAAATTCAAATGTACAGACTGACTGGAGCTGTGTTTCCTCCTGCAGGACAATCCATGGGCTTATCTACAATGCTCTGAAGCTCTTTATGGAGATGAACCAGAAGCTGTTTGATGACTGCACTCAGCAGTACAAGGCTGAGAAGCAGAAGTAAGTGAATGTGGGGGAATAGAGAGAATATGGGGGAGGGCGAAAGTGAAAAAAAGATGTGAAGATTGTGTATGATTGCTCTCACATGAAGTGGCTGGTAAGATCTTGTCAGCAGTTGTCATTTATTTTGCATAGAGATAATGTCTAAATAAGCAGTTGTCTTTGTTTTGGTCAAATTTCTATAAACATTTACTAAGCAAGTTGTGGAAGTCATATGTATCCACATTTACATACGAGTGGTTTTCTCAGATGTGTCCTAAACTCTGTGGTTTTACTGTTCTTCCCTAGAGAGAAGTACAAACTAAAGGAGCGAGAAGAAATGTGGCATAAAATTGAAGAGCTAGCAAAACAGAACCCTCAGGTAAACACCCTCCCGCTAGCAATCAAAAGTTCAAAATTGTATTTTATTTTATTTTTTTATAAAAAGATACATTTATTCAGATTAGGGGTGTAACGGTACACAAATATGACGGTTCGGTACGTACCTCAGTTTTAACGTCACGGTTCGATATGATTTCGGTACAGCAGGGGGAAAAACTATTTAAAATAAACTGTGGTTTACTGAACAAGTTGCTCTTTCTTTAAATACATTGTTATAATTAAAATTATCTTAGTGATAAAAATGTACCTTTTATAGGGAGGCCTTTTACATTATAAGGTTACAATTAACAACTTAACCCAAACTTAACTTTAATTACTGTTTATTTTTAAATATAATAATCAACACTCAACTTAAAAAAATTTTAAGCAAACATGTGAATTGCACATAATGCAGTTTTTACATTAACTTATAAATGATAAAAATTCTATTTGTTAAAATATATTCAGTTACACAGTGGCTGTCATAACATGTTTGATAACAGATTAATTTAAACATACATTAAATAAGACTAACAGGTAAAGTAAAATATAAGGAGTATATAGTATTTCACGAAATGCTCTTCTCTAGACTTCATTTCTCTAGTAAATAACGAGCTGTGGACACTGATGGCATTTTGTTTACAAGCTGTTTTGTTGACGTCTTTCCGCGGTTGAAACACTAATTGAGCGATTACATGAGGCATGAGATGTTAATTCATGTAGATTCGCTTTAAAACTAGTAGTAAAGAGGAAGGAATGATCGCGTTCACTCGCGCTCCGCTCTGCACAAGTCTGCGGTGCGTTAAAGCTCAGACACGGGAACCGGAGCTGATCACAGTCGCTCGAGTCAATGCTTGTTTATACCAGCACATTCTGAACCGTCCCAGAAGCGGCTCTCCAAGGCGTTTATGCAGCGAACTGTCAGGCCACATCAAAGACTGTCAAAACGCCATTTATTGTTTGAATTTCGTGGAGGGAAAAAAATGCTGTATTTGTTCGGTACACCTGCGTACCGAACCGAAAGACCCGTACCGAAAATGTACTTTTCTTAACTGTTTTTCTTAACTTCAATAACTTTACTTTTATAAAGGCTTTGTAATGTTAGAGTTTCACGGTTTCAAATAAATGCTGTCATTTTGAACTTTCTATTCATCAAATGAAAAAGTATCACAGTTTTCACAAAAATATTAAGCAGCACTTTGTTTTCAGCATTGATAAGAAATGTTACTTTAGCATATAATAATTTCTGAAGGATCATGTGATACTGAAAACTGGAGTGATGCATCACAGGAATAAATTCCATTATAAAAAATAATTCAAATAAAAATATTTACTGTATTTTTGACAAACAAATGCAGCCTTGGTGAGCAGAAGAGACTCCTTTCAAAAAAAAAAAAAATCTTAACCACAAACTTTTAAACAGTTGCGTCCATATAAAGACAAACAAATAGGACATAGTCAGACTCACTGAAGTCATATATGTGTTTAGATATTAAAATAATTTAAAATTAATGTTATCAGATGCACAAGCTTCAGTATTGCTAGTGGTATAGATATATTTACCTTTATTCCCAAAGCATTGTGTGTAACTAAAACAGCCTGGTTCACTTAATTACTGATAAGTATAAGGGGGAGCTTGTTTTCTTTCTTTCTCTTTTTTTTTTCATGTAATTAGAATTAAATAACTCTAAACTACTCCTGACGAGTGTAATTACCACAACTCATCTCTCTTGAGCCACCAGTGTGCTCTGAGGGCAAACACAAAAAGCCCAGAGTTTAATCAGACGTGATGAGGGATCCTGTGAATGTGTGTTTGTCAACTATACGTTTTGGATTTTCACAGAGTACAAAGATTCAGCTGCGGCCCGGTCTGGCTCAAGAGGAGGTGAGTCATTTATGTCTCTAAACATAATAGTTATGTATTCATCTTACTCTTTGGGTTACTTTTATCTTTCCTACCAAGTTCTGTTGAGGTGTAGGGTGGGCGGCACGAACAAAATCCTATATGAGTAATTCAGTATCACAGTTTTGCTGGGAACTCAACATAAATGGTTTATATTTTAATAACCGTACAGTTATGTCTATTTTTGCATAATTCAGTAATTTAAATTCTTTGAAAGGTGCTTAATCTCATCTGGCCATGTTTTTTTTTTCTCATTATATATGTTTGTGATGTTATGGATGCAAACAAAAAGAGTATTCATTATGAATAATCTGGATTGACATTATGTAATACTTAAGTTAAAGACAAAAGACTCGAAACAGTAACACTAAGTTCACACTAATTTCTTTTTGGATGAGCCATATTCAAGCCCTTCATAAAATGGCTTATATACACATCATTTGAATTCTGTATCAATGCAGCAAGTTGCTAGTATAAACATATTATTGTGACAGATGTACGTTTAGGTGTGAACTGAGGACATGTTTTGTGTATGTGCAGTATATGATGTATAATGAAGGAGGGATGCCCCTGTACTCAATGGAGACAGAGACCCCTACAGCCGAGGACATCCAGCTGCTGAAGAAGACTGTGGAATCAGAAGCCACACAGGTACAATCAAACACTTACAGATTTTCACAGGAACAAAAGATGCACGAACAATGGATTTATGTGTGTCAACATGCAAGTTTGTTTTAGAGCATAGGAGCCAAACTCATTTCTTAAAATTTGATGTAGGCTACCTAATGCAATACATGCTTTTCTGGACCTAATAAGGTAAAAAAAAAAAAACCTTGCTGCTTTAGTAAATAACATTGTGTAAAAACAAAACCTGGCCAACAATATCCTTTGGGTTGGATATCTTTTGCTGTAATTAGCTACCTGAAACCAAACATTTGTGTTAATGTTTGGCCTGAATAAAAGAAACTGCTGCTAATTTTAATTTAAGGTTTGCTTTTCAGTCCAACAGCATCAAATCAGTGTTAAAGGGATAGTTCAATCAAAAATGAAAATGCTGTCATTAATTACTCAGCCTCATGTCGTTCCAAACCCACAAGACCTTCGCTCATTTTCAGAACACAAATTAAGATATTGTTGATGAAATCCGAGAGCTCTCTGACCCTCCATAGACAACAACACAACTACCATGTTCAAGGCCCAGAAGGGTAGTAAGGACATTGTTAAAATAGTCCATTTGACAGTGATTCAACCGTAATTTTACGAAGCTACGAGAATACTTTTTGTGTGCAAACAAAACAAAAATAACGACTTTAACAATTTCTTCTCTTCCGGTCGGTCTCCATCGCCATTCACGAGAGCTACTACTTGAGCTGAAAAAAGAATTTTAAATCATACAGATATGACTACCAATAAAAGTAACAATAATATGTACAGTATATACTTTTTAGCAATTGTTTTTCCCCTGTGCCAAACAGACCATGCGCAAAAAAACCATCTGACAAACAGCGTGCGAGAACTGAAATCATGTGAAAGTTTAAACTGGCGAAAATCCAAAATCTCCAGTAATTGACTACCTGTTTTTGTTTTTTTTTCACACTGTCAAATAGAAAGGCTTATAAAGGCTACGCGTTCTGCTGAACACACATGCCTAAGTGTTAAAACTGAAGTATACTTTGGGCTTTAGTTTAACTGTAAGATGCACTGTCTCAGTAATATAACCATTTTCTTTGTAGGGGTTGAAAGAAATCAAGAAAGAAAAGGTTTTGATGAGGCGAAAGTCTGAGCTGCCGCAGGACGTGTATACTATAAAAGCCCTGGAAGCTCACAAGCGAGCGGAGGAGTACCTGACGGCCAACCAGGAAGCCCTCTGACCGGGGAGCACCGCCACCCTCCACCGCGCCTAAACTGTCCCTCTCGTCTTGGTCCAAAATTGTCGCCTGCTGTAACCCACCTCTCTATTCCTCTGCCTCTATCCATACTCTCTTCCTCCCTCGCTGTTGGAGAGCCCCGTCTGCAAAAATCCAGCCCGCAGAGCAGTGGAGAGCTCCCATGAACTCTGTCCCACCCCCTATGTGCGCACAAACACTTTCCAAAGTCTTCACAAATCCATAGCTGCTGATCCTCACATCCAACAGAAGCTGTTAGAAAGCAGTGTGGGTTACAAATAATCAAAGTATGCTCTTGTTGTGGTTTGTTTTTCTCTCCACACTCCACTTTATTTTGCCCACTTTATGCTGTCTCCATTTGTCCGCATGTTCCCTATCCCGTTTTTGCCACTGCTTGAGAGCTTCTCCTGTATTCCAGTCACTGCCTCTGTAAATCTGTTCGCAATGAAGGGGCCACACTTAATTAAATGAATCATGTTACTCAAGAGAAATGAAGACCTCAGTGGAGACGGTGACCCTGTGTTGGATTTTCCTGTGTGGGCTCAGCGTAGGGTCTGTAGCCAATCGGGAGCGATCAGGGCTATTCTTGATGTCAAAAAACTACATGGAGAAACTTGTTCTTTACTAAGGAGCTTTATGAATTAGACATGCAAATTAGAGATTTTCCAATCAATTTCAGATGCTTCCCTAGATATACACCTGAAATTGTTTCTCCATAGTGGCCTGGTGCTGTAAATGCTTCAGGTAGTCATCTGAAGAAGTCGTTTTTGAGGTCACGGCCACATATTAAGAGGCAGAGGCTGAAGAGTTCGACCTAATCCGTTTGCTGTTTTCTCAGTGATTGTGTTAATGATCGTCAAAAACGAAAAAGGAGATTTGTGTAAGCAATCATCTTCTATATACACCACCAGCAGAGTGCTTGATGAAAATGCTGTAAAAGTAGTAGCGGAAAAGACAAGAATGTGCTCTACACGCACGCACCATTTTTTGTCTTTTCGTTTTAAGACTTATACCTCTTTAACAGATACCCATCAAATCAAAACGTCCGTTTTCACCACCTAGCTTCAGTAAGGTGTCTTGTTTTTGCTTCATAGGTTTCTGTGATCTATAAAAACTAGACAAGAACGAAAAACAAACTCCCGTCGAGCCTTTAAAAAGGAAACCGTTCAAGAACTACCATCCTGTCCGAAATTGTATTCTTATTTTTTTGTTCTTGCTTTTTTGTTTCCACTTTAAAGCGCCTAAGCAATATTTTTTTCAGGAATCAGAACAGTATGGAGAACATGCACTGGTCTAGTGTACGATCAAGCGCTATACAATCCTCCAGATAGGACTATATACTTGCGGAGAAAAGATACTCGCTTACCTGTTTAGGCTTAATATATGGAAAACCGACAGCCTGCAGTTGCCGTCGCAAATACTTGTGTACTGTATATTGTCATGTATATTGCTTATGATTGCACCCTTGCCCACCCCATGCCCTTCAGTATTCCCTCTTTCTGCCCCAAGTTCATTTTTTCTTTCATTCTGTTTGCTTGTACGACTCCATTCTGATGCATGATGTCCCCTCTCTGTTGTAAAGGTCTGTCTCGTGAAGTGTCACTTTGATCATTCCAATAGTGAGGGAACATTTACTCCTCCTACAGGCTGCTGGACAATGCAAAACGTCATGGCTAGCTCAAAGGTCTCGCTGTAATTCGCCCAGATGTCCACTTGCTGTGCATTCAAGCTGCTACACTTCTTCCATCGCTCCAAACGTGTGCATACGTTTCGATTCGTGCTGTTGCAGCCTATTAGTATGCAGTGCAGAGGTGAAGTCTTGAAATCATTAGCTGTTTGAAGTGTTGTAACGTCACCTCGGCCTATCAGCGTACGGGAATGACTTGTCCGTGCAATCAAGAGCATGAATTGCCAACCTTGTTGCCTCTAAATAATAGACCAAAACATTCCAGAAACAATCAGAGGCAACTTCACTCTTGAACGCAGCATGCTTCCTTTCTCAATGCAGCTTGACAGGCGGATGGGGGCCGGTGTTCAGCTTGTCCGGCAGCAACAAGAAACCGAGGGAAATTAAGAAAGTATGGGTCTCTCCACACTCACCCGTCCCTTTCCCTCCTTCCCAAGTCTGACACTAATCTTAAGCTGCTTTCCAGGTCATATGTACATATGTTGTACTTTAATTAGGTTGAGCATTACATAGTATGAAAGTCATATTTTGTACAGATGTTCATGTATGTACAGAACAAAAATAAAGAAACACAAAAGATGTGACGGCCATTTGTGTTGCTCGAGCCGTGTGAGAGATATAAAGGGTCAGTCACTCATTGCACAGGTATCAACAGTCAGATTAATGGAGATGAGAGTATTACTGAGATGCACCATTACGGTTCTATACTGTCATACAAAAGCAACCACTAAGTTTTGCAAAATTCTTCACTTTACAAAAGAAAAAAACAACAGAACACACTGCATCATTAATACAACTGGGTTGAAAAACATTGGGATGTTTTTTTTGGGACAGTTTTTGCCTACTCTGTAACTGCATTAACTGGACACTGCCTGTCTATCAGTTCAAAGCAATTAAAAGGCAAGCTATTAGATTTCCATTTCAAGAATTTCAGTCCACAGTTTGTATAAACCACAACTAAAGTGATGAATGCCTTTTGATTTGTTTGAGATGTCAGAAGCTCTGTTTCATGTTTCTGCAGTGTGAGATGTGCAGTAGGTGAGATGAGGCTCTTGAAACGGTTTCACTTGCGTTCCAGTCTCAGGCCTGCAGAGCTTTGTCTGGACTGAAGCGTCTGCTGGACCATGTCTTTCCATTGGTCGTCAGAGATCTCCTGGGCCCAGGCAGGGATTCCTAGTGTCGGCAAATTTACTGCCGCCATGGTCCTTTTCACCAGCTCAACATGATCTGTGAACACAAAAGAGAAAATATCAGATATATTGGTACCTAATATATATTTTATAATGCTGGTAAATATGTTGGTTGATATTTGTGACCCTAGACCACAAAACCAGTCTTAAGTGTCAATTTTTCGAAATTGAGATTTATATATCATCTGAAAGCTGAAATAATAAATAAGCTTTCCATTGATGTATGGTTTGTTAGGATCAGACGATATTTGGCCGAGATACAGCTATTTGAAAATCTGGAATCTGAGGGTGCAATAAAATCTAAATACTGAGAAAATCACCTTTAAAGTTGTCCAAATGAAGTTCTTAGCAATGCATATTACTAATCAAAAATGAAGGTTTGATATATTTACGGTAAGAAATTTACAAAATATCTTCATGGAACATGATCTTTACTTAATATCCTAATGATTTTTGGCATAAAATAAAAAATGATAATTTTGACCCATACAATGTATTTTTGGCTATTGCTACAAACATACCCCAGCAACTTAACACTGGTTTTGTGCTCCAGGGTCACATTTGTGCTTTTATTTTAAATTTATCTATATTGGTATAAGATAATGGAGATTTTATTGTGCATCCTCATTTTTGTATTACATTTATCTTTACTGTCATCTAATGATCCTGTTAAGTCTTAAAAATACTAATATTTTAAAAACACCAAATATAATCGATGGTAAAGAGGGAAAAAAACAGTACAATGTGTTGTCTATTTTAAGCTTTTAAAATTATACATTTTAGTGTTACTGTACATTTAAGAAAAATAGTACATATTTTTAATATTGGACATTAATAGGCCATAACATAAAAATAACTATTTTTGACCAGTAAAAAAATGAATTTTGACAAGCTTAATTTCACCTGTTAATTACAAAATTCCAAAAAAAAAAAAGAAAAATTACTCCATTACATTCAACAATTTTGTGTACTTTATTATCCCTTCTGTTCATTTCAAAATTCCAACTTATATATATATATATATATATATTACTAATATAATTCGAGTTAAATTCAACAATTTTGTGTAGTTTCCTATTTGCTAGTATTACGTTTTCTTTAAAACGGCCATTTAAAAATATCATTCAAGTCAAATATATATGTAAATCGTTTTTCACAATACACATTGTTTCAAAGCAGTTTTACAGAAAATCATATTGTTTACAATAACTTAAAGTCTTCATGCACTGTAGTCATATTTAGCAGATTAAAGCTGGGTTATAGTATGATTTACATTATGCAATGAAAAAAAAAACGGCAGTTTTTTTTATAGCAGATTAGCTATGCAGTTTAGCTATTTATTTTGGTCCCACACACTGACAGAACTAATGAAACAGTGTGTGACACAAATGTGAAGTGTTTCTTTTTCTCACCTGCATCCATGGGAATGGACGCATGACTTCTATGGGCAGCAGCTCCTTCAGGATCCTCCTCTTCATCGCTGTCAGGAGGAGGAGGCTGGGGCAGGAACAGACCCATGGCCTGCAAAAATGGTAATAATAACGATGACAAGAGGTTCATTTATGAAAGTAATTAGTGAGTAAACCAACCAACACTGGTCTACATTGACTAACCAGAAAGTTACAAGCCTCCCTGTACCTCTATTCTGTCCTGGACGTCCTGCAGCTGCTCTGCGGTGGTTCCCTCGTCCGCTGGCTCCGTGTGCGAGCCGTTCATCCCGTCTGGGTCTTGATTCAGAGGCTGATAGTAGTATCCAGCATTGTCCTCGTCTCCGGCGCCTCCTTCTTCCTCCTCCTCCTCCTCCATGTCCTCTCCGCTCCACTCCTCCGGCGCCGCGGTGTCCGAGGGCCGGTCCTGCAGCGCATCCTCCTCGGGGTTCGGTAAGATTCTCTCGGGACCCATCTCTCTGGCCCTCGCCACTTCCATTCACCAGCTGCTAACAGACACAACGAGCCTTTCAGTTCGGCACAGGGATCGGTAGCTGTTCAAACACTGCTCGCCCCTTTTGCATGTTAGAAAATATGTTTTATACATGTTTATATGTGTGTTGTGTAGAATAAACAACCACCTGTCAAAGTAAGCTCAAGATTAAAATCCTGTTGGTTCATATAACGTTACACTTACAGTTCCAAGGTATTGACTAACGAATACGACTGTTTCCCATACAAAGAAACCTGCTGTAAATAATCTCTGATTATTTTCTCTTACCTGTTTCTTCTGTGGAGCTCTTTTATCCGAATGTTTTTAGCAGCTGTATGTGTATCAGACAGCTATTATTTGCTTCCGGTTCTGCGCAGAAGCACAACTGCGCATTGATTGCGTCACAACACGTCGACGCGCTAAGCGACTGAATGTTAAAAAAAGAGATTTATTTTATTTTTTTATGTAGTTTAACCTTAATATTAGCTTCTCTTCTATTTGTGTTCGTGAATCCATGTTTATTCTACTTTATGTTGTTGTTTTTATTAATACTGTATGTGCTTTAATCAACTGTATAAAGAAAAAAGTAAAAACAAAATATCAAATATTTTCATTAAAAAATCGTCAGTTGTATAAGAATGAATAATTTGTTCTTTTCTTGTGTTGTTTTAATCTCTCTCTCTCTCTCTCTCTCTCTCTCTGTCTCTCTCTCTCTCTCTCTCTTTAATAATTGCCATCCAGTGCTGTTTGTTTCATGTGCTTGTATATCTATCTATCTAATCTATTTTATATATACATACATACATATATAAATACATATACATACATACATACACACACACACACACACACACACACACACACACATATATATATATACACACACATATATATATATACACACACATACATATATATACACACACATACATACATATATATACACATATACACACACATACATATATATATATATATATATATATATATATATATATATATATATATATATATATATATATATATATAAACAAATAAATGCAACTAACTGCAGATATGTAGTCATTCATTTGGACTTATAAGTCGTTTTTTCATTTTGAACCTTATAATTTCATTAGGTACATTTAATGTATATTTAAACAAATTTGGAAATGACAAACTAAAGAGTTAGAAATCTTAAACATTAGCAATGTATTTGTTTATTTACTCATTTATTTTCATTTGATATGGGGCCCTTGCTCTACATGTGTCTTCTTTAATGAATAAACAAGTAAATAAATAAATCTAGGAGGGCGAATAATTAAAGAATTCTGAGTAAATTATAAAACCAAATGAAAAGGTTTTCGTAAATAAAGCGTTATGAAGTGTTGCGAGTATCGCCACGCGGTGGCGCTTCTGTGTGTTTGCGCGGGAAATGACCTGTTCCTGTGAAAGCTGCGAGTTCCTGTCGAGGAAAACCACACTTGTGTTATTGTCAAAAGAGGACGAAGACATTTGCAAAGCATGAACATATATTTTTGTGGAAGCATCCGCGGAGGGAGACAGGATGTGAGTGTTTATCAGAGAATAGTGAAGAAGTTGCAGCAGTATGGCACGGTTTTGACGGAGCACTTGAGCTATGACAGTCTGTCTGAAAAAGGTGATTCACTTCTACTCTCTTTCTCTCAAAGTTGCGCAACCTCTCATAGAGCTTATATTTCTATTAAACATGTATCCATCTAGCATTGTTTGGTGTGTGAACACCTGCAAATAATCACACAGTCCTAATAGATGATTGCAGGTCAGCACTGAACATGTGTGCTTGGTCCAGGTGAAGATGCAGCTTTGGATGGAGATAAAGCCATTTATGATCGAGATGTGCAGTGGCTGATGAAGTCTGATGGTGAGAGATCATATCACACGTTCATAATTTTGACATTCTTCATTGTATTGTTGTTGTATTGTAATAATATGTGACCCTGGACCACAAAACCAGTCATAAGGGTCAATTTTTTGAAATTGAGATTTATACATCATCTGAAAGCTGAATAAATAAGCTTTCCATTGATGTGTGGTTTGTTAGGGCAATATTTGGCTGAGATACAACTATTTAAAAATCTGGATTCTGAGGGTGCAAAAAAATCTAAATATTGCGAAAATCGCCTTTAAAGTTGTCCAAATGTGACCCTGGACCACAAAACCAGTCTTAAGTCACTGGGGTATATTTGTAGCAATAGCCAAAAATACATTGTATGGGTCAAAATTATCCATTTTTCTTTTATACCAAAAATCATTAGGATATTAAATAAAGATCATGTTCCACGAAGATATTTTGTAAATTTCTTACCATAAATATATCAAATCAGAAATGAAGTTTAGTAATACGCATTGCTAAGAACTTCATTTGGACAACTTTACAGGCGATTTTCTCAATATTTTGATTTTTTTGCACCCTCAGATTCCAGATTTTCAAATAGTTGTATCTCAGCCAAGCATTGTCCTATCATAACAAACCATACATAAATGGAAAGCTTATTTATTCCACTTTCAGATGATGTATAAATCTCAATTTTGCAAAATTGACACATTGGTTTTGTGGTCCAGGGTCACAAATGAAGTTCTTAGCAATGCATATTACTAATCAAAAATGACGTTTTGATATATTTACAGTAGGAAATTTACAAAATATGTTCATGGAACATGATCTTTACTTAATATCCTAATGATTTTTGGCATAAAAAAAAACGGATCATTTTGACCCATACAATGTATTGTTGGCTATTGCTACAAATATCCCCCAGCGACTTAAGACTGGTTTTGTGCTCCAGAATCACATATAATCAACAGTTTTCAATCAAGTGGCATTTATGCATTTCACAAAACGTTTACAAAAGTTTCAAGTGATCAAATGAAATGAATGTGGTTCTCTACACCTGTGGTGGTTACTCTGCTGGACACCTGTATAAAACTTGAGCAGAACTGACTTCATACTTCCACTAAAGTCACCAAATCCCCATATGACAACTTTGATATTTTGTTATCCAGTGCAGTAATATAAATTTTTACTTGTGACTTTCTGTGTCTAAGTACTTCATGGGGTCACTGTAGCATATTAAAATGACCATTGTTAGATAAATATTTTATTAATATAAAGAGACAAACAGTGTTGGGGAGTAACTTGTTACATGTAACGGAATTACGTAATTTAATTACAAAATAAATGTGTAATTAAATTAGTTACTTTTGATAATGTTAACGATTACAAAGGGGGTTACATCTGAATTTTTTCATACAGAAATTTCATTAATTTTTTTTCATAAATTGCATTGACTGCTCTAAAGTGAGACACCAGTGTTTCAGGAGTTTAGGACACATGCTTATTCAATAACTGTTTTATTTCTTATTTGGGTTTATGCATATGCTTTATTTTTTAAGATTAATAGTTTTTTCCAAGGCATTGTTAGACGCCAGTGTTTCCTGTCATAACTATGCAAACACTTGATTTCAAAACCAGTATCATAGCTATTAAACTTTTTCTTACTATGATTTTAAATCTGTATCTAACCTCAGAATGATCTCAATGTAAATAAGAGGTGTTAAGTCTGATTTTGTGGCAGCTGTGCTTTAAATTAAATTATTACACGGCTCTATAAAATGCTTGATTCTGATTGGTCAGTCGTGACATTCCACGGTATGTTATTCCTCGATAACATCTGGTAAAAGCTAATAACACAGACTCATCCGGGTAACTTAAATCGGTGCTATACGCTTGCTAGGAGCAGTTTTTCTTGGTGGAATTAAATATTAAAACTCAATTCAATATTATGTGTGTATACCATTTCTTAATTCTGTCATCCTGGTATCGTGGACTCGCTCTCTCCTTTCATACAAACGCAACTGCTGCCATCTTGTTTTGTACACAGTAATGGATTATAAGATAACTAACAAACTAGAACTGTAAGTACTAGTACTTAATTATTTATGTGGTGAAATTGTGTAATAAAAGTGGTATGACTGCACCGTATCCCTTAAATATCCATCTAGTTTGAACTTGCCACTTGCTAGCAACTGCTTTCTTCACGGAAGCTTTGCGTTCAGGTATTTCAACTCAGATCAGTGTTTCATGTCTAATTATTTACTTTTGTGGCAAGCAGCCATGTAATAAGCGAGATAATGTACATTCAGCCAGTTGTTATCACAAAATAAAGATGTACATTATCCCTTACTTGTTATAATCTTAATTCAAGTGATGAAGGATTTTGAAAGTCTGACAGTAATAAGTGTTGAGCACTACTGTAAGGTTAACCCTGCCTGGTTTAAATGTTTCAAAATGATTAACAGTTGAAAATATTAGAAATTTAGAAAAGTAATCAAATGTAATAAGTTACATTACTTTAATAAAGTAATTGAAAAGTTACACTACTTATTACATAGGGTAACTTGTAATCTGTAACCTATTACATTCCCAAAGCAACCTTCCCAACACTGGAGGCAAAGTTCATTAGTGATGATAATTAACCCTGTAAAGCCTGTCATGAAATAGTCCAAATTTATTTATTTCGTTCTGTTCTATATGGACCATAAAATCCCTATGTATCAGATATGATACAAAAGAAATGCATAAAATACTTTATATATATATATATTGTCCATAGGTACACCAAACAGTTACATTTAAATTTTAAAAATAAGTAAATAAAACTAAAATAAGTAAATAACATTTTAATTTAGAGGCCCAAACTGAACAAAAATATGTAATTTGCTGCAGTTGCTGATATTTATATGGCCAAAAAGTATTACGAAATTCTGTTTCAATGAGAATCAGTCAGGTCTTTATAACTTTATAGCAAACTACTTGCATAAAATGCATATAAATATGAGTTGTCTATCTATATCTTCTGGTAATGTGTCTTAATAAGATGAAGTATAAAAGCATGTTCAAAGCTCTAGTTTTTATTGTGGGGCAAAACATATAATGCAGTGCAATACAATTATGGGATATTTAAAAATAAACATTCCTCAAAAGCCTGATGGATTATATTTGACACACATTTTGGCATCAAATTTTACAAGTATAATACATATATTACATTTACATTTACATTATAAAAATAAAAAGACACCACAACCTGAAGAAGGATGTATTTATGATTCTAATAAAAGGTATTTTACTTTAAACCTTTTATCATTAACCATGTTCTCTGTTGCTCTTGACTGTCTGAGTTCTGTTGTATCAGACTCCGTCTCAGTGATTCAGTGTGGTTTTCTGTCTCTGTCTCAGTGATAGTAGCTGAGGTGACACAGCCGTCTTTAGGAGTCGGTTATGAGCTCGGCCAAGCTGTGGCACTCAACAAAAGGGTGTTCTGTCTCTTCAGACCTTCTTCTGGAAAAGGTATTAAGACTTTCTCCCACATCAAATGTGACCCTGGTTTTGGCAGGTTCTATGAGATTCACCCAGATACATAGATATGTTTCATCTCCCACCCTCCAGTGCTGTCTGCCATGATCAGAGGAGCATCCACAAACTCGCTCTTCCAAGTCCAGGACTACACAGAGGATGAAGTCGAGAGTATCTTGGAGAAATATTTTGATAGTATCGCCAAGAAATGATGAGCACATTTCAGCAAATCATAACAGATAAGCGCAACTTCTATACGCTTCTCCTCTCATTTTAGAAAGTCAGTAGGACAGTCTTCCTTTGGTGGGCATTCTATGAGAGAAAATGCAAATTAAGCAGTGTATTGTGATTTACATGTGAATAAATCGGTTTCAGCTAAACACTGGTGTTACACTGGGTAATATACTGTAAATATCACACTGTGGGGAGTATCCAGAGAAAGGGTTGAGATCCACAAACTGTCATTGTTTTGAATTGTCCACCAGGGGTCACTTGATGTCTTTTTACTAAAGCATTCAAAGTGCACAGATAAAGTAGGTTAATTAAATTCACAAGTTCACTAGTTCAGAATGTCACAATACAAAGAAAAAAAATAATTTTCGGCTCAAAAATGTGTCAGTCAGGCATTACGGCACTGTTTATGTCATGCATTATGTGATAGTCAAATTCAGGGCTGAAAGGGATGGAGTGTGTTGTATAAAAAAAGTTAATTTAATCATGGCAACTGCAATACAAAGACATTGTTTAGTGATTTAGACATGGAGTTTAGCTATTACACAGTTAAAAACTTTAATACACACAGATCTGTATAAAAATAACACGTTACAATAAAAAACAAATATACATTTCACCAATAAATTACATAATAAATTATATTTACACTTAAGAATACTGTTGTTAATGTATCATTATGTATCACAAAAATCATTCCCATGATATTTATATTACTATACTGCTTAAAAGAGCATCACTATAATGTTAAAGGGAACATTACATTGTCATTTAAAAAAAAATGTTCATAAACCAAATACTCAAAGATCAAAACTTACTTGGCATATACTCACTCACATTGAAATATTTTACAGTTTGAACACTTGGCGAAAATGGCTACACATGAACCTGAAATTAAAAGCGCTTTTAGTAATATGGCTTGATTATATACATACAGTACTAATGTAACACACGATAGAAGTTTTTATATATTTGGGTGGTTCAGTGCTTCCCTTTATTTTACATGCAGCCCATTAGTGCTACTGTTTACTCTGAGTACAGATGTCACATCAACAAATACAGTGGCTCTCCGGCTGTGTGTACCTTGAAGTCAATATGA
The DNA here is from genome assembly GCA_021397915.2 of Tor tambroides. Classification (NCBI taxonomy): domain Eukaryota; kingdom Metazoa; phylum Chordata; class Actinopteri; order Cypriniformes; family Cyprinidae; genus Tor; species Tor tambroides. The sequence goes on from JAFVLL020008528.1 coordinate 35,806, forward strand.
AACGGCATCTGCAACCCACCTTACCTTCATAATGTGACACTGTATTCCCAGATGAATCATAAAATGAGAAAAAAGGTAAGGTGTGATTAAATTTGATCCATTTTTAACTGACTGGATATTGAAAAGTGCGCTCTAAATGAAAATTAGGAAAGCCCTGAAACTCAAGTCTATTTCCTCTAAAATAATTCTCTTGATTTATTTTTGTTCATTATTTTTTCGTAAAACTTTACAGTAAGATCCCATTAGTTAACAATAGTTAATGCATTTACTAAAAGTTACTATCAATGAGCAATACATTTTTATATTATTATTTATTAATCTTAGCTGTTGTTAGTATATACAGTGGCGTGCGAAAGTTTGTGAACCCCATGCAGAATCTGTGAAAATGTGAATGTTTAACAAAATAAGAGAGAACATACAAAAAGCATGTTATTTTTTTATTTAGTACTGTCCTGAGTAAGATATTTTACATAGGATGTTTACATATAGTTCACAAGACAAAAAAATAAAAAAAAATAGCTGAAATTATTATAATAACCCCCTTCAAAAGTTTGTGAACCCTTGGTTTTTAATACTGTGTGTGGTTACCTGAATGATCCATGACTGTTTTTTTGTTTTGTGATGTTTGTTCATGACTCCCTTGTTTGTTCTGAACAGTTAAACTGAGCACTGTTCTTCAGAAAAATCCTCCATGTCCTGCAGATTCTTCAGTTTCCAGCATCTTTTGCATATTTGAACCCTTTCCAGCAGTGACTGTATGATTTAAGGAAACACGCCTTCATCTTCATCCTGTTCAAAAGTTTTCACCCCCAGCTCAATGCATCGTGTTTCCTTCTGGAGCATCAGTGAATGTTTGAACCTTTTTTAATAGTTGTGTTTGAGTCCCTCAATTGTCCTCAGTGTGAAAAGATGGATCTCAAAATCATACAGGATTTTTCTGATGAACAGTGCTCTGTTTAACTGTTCAGAATAAACAAGGGACTCATGAACAACCGTCTCAAAACAAAAAACAGTCGTGGATCATCCAGGTAACCACACACAGTATTAAAAACCAAGGGTTAACTTTTGAAGGGGGTTATTTTAATAATTTCAGCTATTTTTTTCATCTTGTGGACTATATGTTAACATCTTTTATGTAAAATATCTTACTCAGGACAGTACTAAATAAAAAATAACATGCATTTTGTATGAACAAAAATAGTTAATTCACATTTTCACAGATTCTGCATGGGGTTCCCAAACTTTCGCATGCCACTGTAGTTCAGATTAGCTTAGGCCTATTAAATAATATTAACAGATACTTTTGAAGTAAATTACTAATGTTGAAATAAACATTAATATTAACATAATAATTTTTCATTGTTAGTCCATGTTAACTAACCTTACTGCAATGTTAACTTTTTTTTTTTTTCAGTGTAAAAAATGTTGGCACCTGGTGGCCAAGATTGCATGATTACTGTTAGCTAGCAAGCATTTTTCTCATATGTTGCCTTTGAGGAAAAAAAGGTTAAAGACCAATAAAATACCCGAAAAAAAAAATGTTTTCCTTTCATATTAAAATAAATAATAAAATTGAAGGAGGAAATAGATTCAGGATTGCACTAAGACACTCCACGGTTCAGGGTTTCCATCAAAAATATTGCTTGGTGAGAGCAAAATGTTTTTCAGAGGCAGAGTAAATAAATTTGATTAAATATTACACAGACAAGCATTTCTTATCTTTGGAATAAAGTTCCAAGACCAGGTGTGAGCATTATTGATTTCATGTTGACTCTAACTGACCTAATGTTCCCTCAGCAGTACATGCCTCACTTGTGGCATCTTTAATAAAATAAAACGACTAATTGGTTCTTTATTTCTGTGTAATCGCTCTGGATAATGACCACCTGCTTTCAGCGACCAACTCTTAGATTCATGAGTTCCGTCTTTATCTTTTGAGAGGTCAGAAGTGGCCTTTTACTTCAACAAGAGCAACTGCATGATCTCTGCGGCTAAACGATGTCGGTGTTCAGCCTCTTCTTCTCGAGCTCAGCTGGAGCCGGAGACTGGAGGAAGCTGATCTTGCATTCCTGCGGCGTGGGCACAGAGTTTGTCCGGCATCGGTGGAATGGGCGATGGTGAGCGGGGGCTGGTCTGCACTGACAGCGAGCCGATCGGTCCTGGCAATGTCCGCGCAGCACCAGACCAGCTGTTAGCGCCACCACGGCCAAAGTCATGCCCCCCAGCACCAGCAGGATGATGAGCTGCAGCTCTGACAGCCCTTCCGCCCCATGCTGAGTCACCACTGAGATTTTGAACGAGCGTCTTTCATCCCCGCTAGGAGTGGTCCCGTGGGAGCGATTGACTGGGGCAGGTTTGCTCAGCGTAACTCTGTCTCCTTCGCCCCTGAACGGAGGCACCGCTTGAGGTCCTGACTCCCAGACGGGAACCTCGCAAGTTCTTCCAGTGAACCCTGGGGAGCAGAAGCACTGGAAGGTGGAGACTCGGTCTATACAGCGTCCTCCATTGAGGCAGGGCTGGCTGGCGCAGTCGTCCAGGTTGATGGTGCAGAAACGGCCGGTGAAACCCGCAGGGCACAGGCAGGAAAAACGGTTCACGCCATCCAAACAGGTGGCGCCGTTGGCACAGGGGCGCATCAGGCAGTCATCCATGTTGGTCTCGCAGCGGGGCCCCGTGAAGCCGGCCAGGCATCGACAAGACAGTTCTGGAGCGTAACCACCCAGATCCTCACAGAGACCACCATTCTTGCAGGGGGACCTGCAGCAATAGACGTAAGAATTGAAAAACACTATATTGCCAAACGTTTTGGGACACCCCCTTCTAATGAACAGGTTTGACTACTTTAGTAATTTCCATGAGTACAAATATTAATATTAAAGCATATAATGATATTCTAGGGAATTGTGTGCTTCTAATATTATAGCAACAGTTTGGACAGGACCCTTTTCTATTTTAACATGACAATGCCTCTGTGTATAAGACAAGGTTCAAAAAGAAATGATTGACTCAGTGTGGAAGAACTTGACTGGTCTGCATAAAACCAAGTCCTAATCCCAGTTTAACACCTCTGGTGTAACTTTGAATGCAGACCTTGAGCCAAAAACTCATCACCAAACACCAATGACTTGTACATAAACTATATGGACAAAAGTATTGGCACACCCCCTTCTTTAGAACAGAAAAATGCACTTCCAAAACTGTGACGACAAAGATGGAAATATAATTCATGTATTTAAAAAAACTGTATTTCCATCTCTGTTGCAACAGTTTTGGAAGCGTCTAAAATGATTGTAGCCATATGTACAAGTCATTGGTGTTTGGTGATGAGTTTTTGGCTCAAGGTCTTCATTTAAAGTCACACCGGAGGTGTTCAGCTGGGATTCTTGCTTGCTATTAAATGGAGTCTACTTTGAAAGGCTATGTGTTCGGCTGTGCACATACACTGTCATTTGCATCAAAACTGAAGTATACTTTGGACTCGGAACAAGAGTAGTCAGATTAATGAACAAATTAACCTTCCTTTGCAGGCAGCACCGTTTGTCATGAGTTCAATTCCCAGGCAATCCATGAATTGATTACATTGGATTAAAGATATACAATCAAAGTCCAAAGTATACTTTTTTTTTTATGCGTACAATAGGGTGTGCATGCAGTATGACACAAATTTCATCATCAGCATAGTATACATTGTATGCGTACAAGTCCAATTTTTCTAATTACCCATACTCTGTATGCTCAGCATGAACCTTGATTTTTTTTATTTATTTATTTTTTTTATTCCACTAATTAGTTGGTGCCCCTGGTGGTGACTTTGGCTGAAGAGATGGAACAACATCAAACTTTTGGAGGCTGTGATGACAAAATACTTTTTTTGTGACTAGATTAACAGTTGCCTGCAACTAAAAAGGCACCAAAACTAACATAAAGATTAAACTTTGTAGTGCTTGTATTTCAACCACCTGTGTTTGGGCCTGTTAGCATTTGAAAGTATACTCCTTTTGATATGCATTCAGATAAGCATATACAGTTGTGTTCAAAATAATAGCAGTGTGTTTAAAAAAGCGAGTAAAGCTCAAAATCCTTATAATACCTTTTACTTCAATACACACAAATGCATTGGGAACACTGCACATTCTATTCTGAATCAAAACATGAAGAAAACTTTAGAAAATTTGTTATTACTTTACAGAAAGTGAAGAAAAAGGAATATTAGGCTGTTCAAAAAAATAGCAGTGTCTGTTCATTTTTCTTTACAAAGTCAAACATTTACTGTATAAACAGAAAAAATGCTATAATATTTAGCTTTCTTGTGAATGACTGAACAAACATTTAGTTGTATAGTCATGGTTTCTGAGAACTGCTTCACATCTGTGTTGCATGGAGTCTGGCAGGTATTCCAGCCCATGGGACAATTGCACTACATACCACAATTCCTCTGCATTTCTTGGTTTTGCCTCAGAAATAGCATTTTTGATGTCACCCCACAAGTTTTCTATTGGATTAAGGTCTGGAGATTGGGCTGGCCACTCCATAACGTTTATCTTGTTGGTCTGGAACCAAGATGCTGCTTGCTTACTGGTGTGTTTGGGGTTGTTGTCTTGTTGAAACAGCCATTTCAAGGGGATTTCCTCTTCGGCATAAGGCAACATAACCTCTTTAAGTATTTTAATGTACTCAAACTGATCCATGATCCCTGGAATGCGATAAATAGCCCCAACACATAGTATGAGAAACATCCCCACATCATGATGCTTGCGCCACCATGCTTCACTGTCTTCACAGTGTACTGTGGCTTGAATTCAGTATTTGGGGGTTGTCTGACAAACTGTGTGCGGCCCCTAGACCCAAAAAGAACAATCTTGCTTCATCAGTCCAGAAAATATTGTGCCATTTCTCTTTAGGCCAGTCAATGTGTTCTTTGGAAAATTGTAACCTCTTCATTTTTTCAACAATGGGACTTTGCGGTTGTTTCTTGTCGATAGCTTGGCTTCACATAGGCATCTTCTAATTGTTACAGTACTCACAGTTAACTTTAGACTTTATTTGATCACCCTGGAGCTGATCATTGGATCATCTGAGTCTTTGGCTATTCTTCGATCCATTCGAATGGTAGTTTTCCGTTTTCTTCCACATCTTTCTGGTTGCCATTTTAAAGCATTTGGTATCATTTTAGCTGAGCAGCCTATCATTTTGCACTTTTATATGTTTTTCCCCTCTTTAATCAACATTTTAATCAAAGTGAGCTATTCTTTGAACAATGTCTGGAATGACCATTTTACTCAGATTTTCAGAGAAATGCACAGTACAACATTTGCAGCCGTCCTTAAATAAGGGCCACTTGTTTGACACCAGTTTCTGAATAATTATCTCTCTCAATTAAACTCCACACTGCTATTATTTTGAACATGCCCTTTTCAATTAATAGTTAAGTTACAGAATCAACAGCATGCATATCACGACTGTTGGGTCTATTGATTTTCTATTACTCTTTTTCACCACACCTACTAGTAGTACTTTTGCCATATAGAAATATAATTTCTACCAAAAACAGTGATTGATCTGGTCAGTGATGTTGGACTGCTATTATTTTGAACACAACTGTACATCAGAACTGAAGTATCTTTGGACTTAAAGGGATAGTTCACCCAAAAATGAAAATTCTGTCATCATTTACTCATCCTCAAGTAGTTCCTAACCTGTATGAATGTCTTTGTTCTGCTGAACACAAAGGAAGATATTCTGAAGAATGTGGGAAACAGAGCAGTTCTGGGGCACCATTGACTTCCATAGCATTTTTTTCCTACTATGGAAGTCAATGGTGCCCCAAAACAGCCTGGTTACAAACTTTCTTTAAAATATCTTCCTTTGTGTTCAGCAGAACAAAGACATTCACACAGGTTAGGAACTACTTGAGGATGAGTAAATGATGACAGAATTTTCATTTTTTGGTGAACTATCCCTTTAAGTCCAAAGATACTTCAGTTCTGACGTATATGCTTATCCGAATGCATAGCATTTGAAAGTATACTCCTCGACATTGGAACCACAATGGTTAAATCCTTATGATTTCCAGTTCTATTGCTATTGGTTGGACACACAGAAAGTTCTGCCCTAATGTAATGCCATTGGCTGGTTGATATTTTGAGCAGGTCAAAACTCTCAAGCAACCCGTTCTTCCAAAGAGTCACGCGATTTACTCTTTAGAGGGCAACCAGCCCTGTGAATGGCTTATTTACTTACTTAGTTGTATCTGCATATTAAACTTGATGTGAAAAACACATCCTCATTACATCATCTAAGTTCACAGGCTAAACCATATACTGTAATATTTCAAGTAAAAATTTGTCGTCTCTAAAACTGTGCTGCAACTGGTCCAGTCCTGCAGCATCGTTTCCCTGGAAACCTCTCAGTCAGTTTGTTTTAGTCTTCATGGGAAGAACAGCGGGGGCCGAGCTGCAGCGTGTCAGTATTAGCAGTCTCTTACAGGGCCAGTAATGAGCCCATTGAATTACATGATTGCACTCTGGAGGCTGCAAATTGACCAGGCTGTTGTGCTGCCTGTGCCAGTGCGTCTGGGCTTGTGTGCTAATAGATTAAGGATCACAGCTTAACAAAATGTTTACTTAAAGAGGTCAAATCATGAACAAACCACTATTCACTGATCTTACACAAAACATTTCAGTGTAACACTCTAATCAGGAAGTCCTACTAAAAATGGCTCGCTCTGTTCTTCCGCAGCTTTGTGATTGTTAGGCAGGTGCGTACATTTGAACACACAAAACATGCATTTACATTACAAACGAAAAGTAAAAAACACTTACTTAGTTTTTTGGCAAGGGCCTGTTTTCAGTTCACAGTCCCGCCCATGAAAGCCTTCAGGGCATAAGCAGCTATAATCCCCAGAGTCATTCAAGACGCAAGTAGCCCCATTCTGACACGGCTGCTCTCTGGAGCACACGTAAATATCTGCGGAAACAAGTCAGCGCTGTTGTGTCAGTCTATTAAAGCGTTTTCTACTTAAGGTCATGAATAATTAATCACCTTTGTTGCAGAATCTAAAACTTAAAAAAAATAAAAATAAAACCTGAAATAAAATAAGTTTAAGAACCAACTGCAACTGAAATGAAGAAATTGATTAAATTGTATTTAACGATAATTAAATTATAGTTAAACAGAAATATGACAACTACTAAAAAACAAAATGACTAAAACTAAATAATAAATAATACTAAAATAACCAACCCATGCTCATTGTAAATACGTGACTCCGGCTACATTTCTGAAAAATTTACCTTTCCATAAATTTCACTGCAGTTTCCAGGTGAAATGAACACTAGTGGCAGTAAAACACCAACTACTTTTATTCCTTTTCACACAAATTATGATTACAGGGCAAATTATCAATGAATAAATTAATTTGTGATGACCTCAAAACACTTTTCCCAGTGCGTTGTGTGTAAACAAATACATTTTAATGTTTGCATCACATAATCAGCTCCATATGTATGGTTTTTCTGACATAGTAAACTTGCTCGGTAGCTCACCTGGTACAGCACATAGATACAAGTTCTGTGAAAAATGAATCACGACACTCCACAAAAGAGCTCGTAGTCTTGTATAAGGAAGCTAAAATGGCATGGTTGCTTAAGCAAATGCATTTTTACTGTATCTCACATTTGCTTTTGTTAACACTATCGTTTTGACTGCTGTGAAACGTGCTACAAGCAACGCAATATCATCCCAGCATGTTTTTTCACTGTACTGTTTAATAAACCTGCATCTGCAATGGAGAAAGAATGATATAGCTTATAGCCTTTTGTGGACGTGTCATCTGAAAAGTGCAGCAAAATGTACCCAGACAAAACATATTTCAGATTTTGCAGAAATGTTGCATATTCCCAATGAGCCTTGGTTGCGCATAGCCTTTTTTATGCCCCTGTGATTTATTTCTTGCGCATATGTTTAAATACATGGAAATCATATTGGATTTCTTTTATCAGAATAATCAGTGCTGTCAGGTTAATCTATAAAAATGAATCACCTTTATCACAGAATCGGCCCGCCCACCCGTCCATGCATGTGCACTGCCAGGGCTGATGGCAGGTGCCATGGACACATCCGGGCATTCGCACACAGTCTTCACACCGCGGTCCACCCCATCCCGGATCACACCTGCCACACGCAGGCAAGAGTTAACCCTACATGCCATGTTCATTGTATTGTTAATCTGTTTACGGTTTTCTTCTGCAATATTAGTGAGCGTGAACAGGCTTGCACAGGTCAGATATTCTTCACCAACACGACGCCTTAAAGTCACACAAGCCCATATTTCACTCTCATGAACCCACTCACCTGCAGTCACCGTTTTCAGCACACTTTCCATGGCCGAGTTCACACGTGCAGTTACTGGCCGAGGGTGTTGGAGATGTTTCTACTGAGGAAAATGAAACTGTGAAGAGAAGAGTACATTTAAAATAGAGTTTGGTGTAGTGTTGGGCGATATGGTCATTTTTCATATCGTCATATCGCCAGCCTGTGAGATCGCCGATACACGATATTATCGTGCATGGGCTATTTCATAACTATTTGGTGATTTTAAACCACGCGTGCATGAGAGAGAGAGAGCCTGGAAGTACCAATAACCGAAATAATATACTTTCAAACATACTGAAAAACTAACATGTTAAATATAAAACTATTTAAAACACCTAGTTCATATTCGGATACAGCAGTCATACATCGCTATTAGGACCGCATGTCCTACTGTGACAAGTTTGCCGCATCGGCGCGGAAGTTATCAGTCTAAAAATCAGTCAAGGTGAAAATCAAAAGTAGATTTATTTTAAAGACCAACAGTTTAACACTAAATTGAACATAAACGAACACGTTAAAGATAAAAGTATTTTCAGGTAAGTTCATATTTTTGGAGTTAAGTTAAATTAAACTGATACATCAGTCATACAGCGCTCCGGACCGCACGCCCCATGACGAGCCCAGTTTTAGACTGATAACTTATTAACTGCATATTTTTTTATAATAACGATGATGAAGAATAAGCATCAAAGTTTTTTTTTAATTTCGTCATGTTCATTCATAGCTCATAGCTGTTCAAGAAGATGTCTAAAAGATGTCTCTTTTTGCACTCTTGACGTAACCTAATTTGTAAATAAAGGTTTATCACCTTGCAGTTGAATTTTGATGTGGGCTTAGTTTTAGAGTCCGTTTTTAAAACATTTCAATGAGGCTAAAGGCTTCTTCACTTTCCACTTAGTTCTGTTCGTTCCGTCTCGCGCACAGCCGCGTCCGCGCAGCATTCAAAGTATACTCAGCCGCAGAAGAGTGCGACGGACAGGCTCCAGCAGCATCGCCAGATCACCAACCAGCTTGCACGGTCTCAAAAAATTGCCTGCACTCGGACGGGGTGCGCGACTGTCCGCGAGCCCTCTTGATAACGAAAATTACGTAATAAGGACAGTGTGTGGACGTGGACGGCCGAAGTATACTTTGGCCTTAATCCTCATTTGCGCGTGTGTGTGAAGTGCGGCACTGAGATGAAATAGCGGGGCAATTTGATAGCCCAATAATAATAGGCCGCCTAACAATAATAATAATAGTTTTATACATTTATAGGAGAATGAGCCTAATATCGTCTTGACTATTGACAAAGACATTTGCTATCGTCGATATCTCTGACTATCGTCGATACACGATACTATCGTCTATCGGCACAACCCTAGTTTGGTGTATATTTTTCTTATTTTATTAGCTTTCGTTAGGTATCCTGTTTTTTTGTTGTTGTTTGACCATTATAGAGTTCAGAAGTTACTGCATAACAGCAATCTTCAATGATAATTCCTCTTCAAATTAAGCAAGCAAGTCCTTCAGATCACATAACAAGCTCTAGCTTGTCTGTGAGAGTTTGTCACTTTTAGAAGGCATGTGCGATCAGTGTCACTTTTCAACAGCTTATGTAGCATGTCGAGTGTGGTAAACAACAGCTAGCGCATACTAAGATGTACATGCGCGTTGATCTTGCCTGAAGGAAAGCTAATTTACTGTGACAAACTTTCAGTGAGAGACAGTTAGGGGAAGACAAACTATGTTATTTAATTAGCTATCTTAAAGGGATAGTTCGCCCAAAAATGAAAAATATCATTATTTACTCACCCTCATGTTGTTCACCCTCAAACCTCTACCAGTTTCTTTCCTCTGTTGAACACACAAGAAGATAATTTGAAAAATGTTTCAGGTAGCCATTGACTTACCAAAAATACTTTGGGAGTCAATGGCTACCAGAAACTCTTTGGTTACCAAGATTCTTCAAATTATTTTTTGTGCTCAGCAGAAGAAAGCAACTCATACAGATTTGGAACAACATGAGGGTGAGTAAATGATGGCAAATTTTTTTATTTTTCGGTGAACTGTCCCTTTCATTTTCATTTGCTTGACTATCAGTACTCCATCTTGGTCAGTCTGACAGGGTGAAAATGTAAAGTACATTATTGCAGATTAATATAAAGTCATTTTAACAGTAATACAGTAAAACATTCATGTTAATCTAATTACATTCATTATTGAGAGTAATGAAGACAAATGCTGAAGGGAAAAAGTGTAATGAAAGTCAAAATGGAATTTTTATATATATATAAATTTTATATATTTATATATATAATTCTAACTATATATATTAAAATGCAAAATATAATTTATTTTAGAGAGAAACTGTTGCATGTTTTCATAAAAGTCTGACCTCTGCCCGGGAGAGTGGAAAGTTTATGCGTGTTCTTTTTCCATCTTTAATAATCTACATGTACTATTATATGAAAAGTTTTATGATGCGTTACAGGAAGTGATTCACCCCGATCTCCATCATCACCGTCCCGACTGAGTGATTTAGCATTCTTGGCCGTGCTTATCCAGTATTGGGTTTTGGATGTTAGAGCAGGGTGTGTATGTGTGTGTTGGGGGACGGCCAGGAAGCGCGTGTGTCTGTGGTGATGGGCACGAGGGGAGCGTGTGCGGTGGGAGGAGAGGAATGTGCTCATGTCTCCGCCCGTATGAGCTTTGCCCGAACATCACAAGAATTCACCATCGCCCAGGGCCCAACCCCTACATGCCTCCAAACCCAGCGCTCACAGCCAGCCTCTTACATCACACGTCTGCGTTTCCACTAAATGTACTAAATTATTCCTTATAGCCAGGAAGTTGTGAATAATTATCAATATGCCAATCACATGTACACTTACAAGCAGTTTGTTTACCCCCCCATCTGACACGCTCACTTAATCGTGTGCCTATTCCGGATAAAGGCTGGTATGTGAGACACAATACGTGTGTAAGCTCATATTCATTCAGTGGCGCTGGAATGGGAAGCATTTTCCATGTAATCTGGCCAAGTGTAAGACCTGTATTCCTGGAAACACAGAGCTTTGAACAATGCAAGCCTGGCTTTCCTGCGCAATCAGTGCAACAGCTGAAAAGTACAAACTGATAACAGAGAGCAGCCCAAACAACAACATGAAGCGTAATCTCTTAAACATAGACAGCTGAAGGATTAGTTTAACATTTAAAACCAAGAGAATCTGTTCTCGTAATGATTCTTGTACAGCTCAGTAAGACTTGGAAATATTCTCCCTCTTGCTCAAAGGTAATTTACATACACAGTGGGGTCCAAAAGCTATTTATTTATTATTATTTAAACCTGGTGACCTATTTCTAGGTCACTAATCAAATGTAAGCAAATTTGCGACATTGACCATGTTCACAGCCAACAGAAATATGTTCTAAGAATGTTTTTGGTAATGTTCCCAGTGAGTCATGAAAACATTATTTCGGAATGTTTTAAAAATGTTTTCAGTGGTTATATGAATGTTAAGGGAACATTCCATTTGATCATTTTGCAAACATTATGGGAATGTTACTTCTGAATGTTCTCTGAACGCTCTGAAAAGTAGTAGTAACATTTTTAAAAAAATGTTAGACGAACATCCAACTAAAACCTTTCAGATAAAAAAAAAAAAAAGTGTACCATGAATGATTATAAATAAATATTTTTGTGCTGTTTTGAGAACATTAAAGCCCAGATAACTTTGAATGAACATTCTCAACATTCAAAACATAATTATTAACATCAATGTTTATTAACATTGAGAGAATATTTCTAGAACCTTAGCTAAGTTTCTGAGAATTATTTGAAATACTTTGACTCTAATTTATGGAGTATGTTTAAAAATTACAATATTATATATTACAGAGAAATAGTATGTTTTCAGAAATTTAAAAGATTTTACCAGCAGTGAAGACTGAATAAGATTTGCGTTATTTTGCCTGGCGCACAGAGAAATTACACACGGCTTTGCAAAAAATTTAAACTTGTATTCTTACTTTAGGGGGTTTACACGACACCATTTCTAAAAAAAAAAAAAAAAAAAAAAAAACCTGAAAACGTTTCGAGTTTTGGCCGTTCATTTACACAACAATGGCGTTTTGGGGGCCTGAAAATACAAACTTTCGAAAACTGGTTTCAAAGTGCAAGTGTTTGAAAACAACTATGTTATAATCTCCGTGTAAACTACAAACACATGAATTTGTGAAAATGGTGAAGTCATACACAGCTGTTTGGCAATGGAAGCACATTCCATTAGCTCCCGCCGCACAGTTTTTGTACTGATATTAATGCCAGTGGAAGTTTGAAGTGCTTCAGATATGGAATCAGCAGATTCTGACTCTCTGACTTTGTGGTCTTCCTCTTCGTGACACCTGAAACACCTGAATTTAATAGTTAATCGCAATACTTTTGTCCATAAGTGACCCTGGACCACAAAACCAGTCATAAGGGTCAGTTAGCTGAGATAAAGCTATTTGAAAATCTGGAATCCAAGGGTGCAAGACTATCAAAATATTGAGAAAAATCACCTTTAAAGTTGTCCAAATGAAGTTCTTAGCAATGCATATTACTAATCAAAAATTAAGTTATATATTTACAGTAGTAAATTTACAAAATATCTTCATGGAACATGATCTTTACTTAATATCTTAATGATTTTTGGCAAAAAAGGAAAATCAATCATTTTGACCCATACAATGTATTGTTGGCTATTGTTACAAATATACCCCAGCGAAATAAGACTGGTTTTGTGCTCCAGGGTCACATATAGTGTATTTTACGGCCAAACACTCATGATATTAAAAACCAATTATACTGAAAGAACTTTTTAGTGGATCTGTAATTGGCTACACATTTTTCTGTGGAGTGGGATTTTAAGTGAAGAATGGTAATCTAATGATTTAGAAATGGAAGATATGCAATATGCAAAGTAGAACATTTGCATAATTCAATATACATGCTTACAATACACAAAGCAATTTTCTTATTTTCTTTCCTTCCTGTTGTCTATTTGCTCTCTGCATTTACTGCAAGTTCAAAGCACGCTTTGGATGACAAAGACTGGGAGTTGTTTAAATCCAGGTTGGAGACAGTGAATACTTCATACGCGGTAAACACTACAGTGTTTTAAAGAGAGAATGAGTTCGGGTGTGACAGCAAACAGAAGTCCGATGATCTCAGAGTGCTGATAGACAGATGTGGTGCTCTTCTTGTACAAACTGGAGGAGTCTATTCTAGAAAAGCCTCCAGGCTTAATTCTGTAGCATGTGTAAATATTTGCGATCACAATGGTTTCGAAATAATGATACAGCAAGTAATCTGAAAATGGGCCATGATTCACTTCAAGTTGTTTTTGTATGATTCAAATTTGTTAAAAATATGCACAAAAAAACAGAAACAAATATACAGTATAATATATAGCCTAACAAAAAACGGACAATATTTTCAACTAAAAGAAGCCATGCTGCTAACTTTATTATATTATTCACTATCGTGGCAGTAGCTCAGTTGTTTTCTAAAATTCTTTTTCCAATAAGTAGTGGTGCAGTGTGACAAGATGTTGCATCACTGTCACACACGCATTATAAGTAGAGCTGTACGCCAAGTGAACTCAGGCAGAATATCCAGAAGAGATTTCCCAGAATGTCTCATTGGAAAATCAGATTCATTTTCATGAACTATTTCTTTTTAATGAACCATAAAAAGAATAAATAAAAAATAGAGAGACACACATATCAGAAGCTATGGAAGCCCGTTTCCGCCACTGAATAAAAAATAAAAAAAGGTAATTGCGAGTTTATATCTCACAATTTTGACTTTTTTCTCATAATTGCGTGATACAAACATGCAATTGCTAGTTATAAAGTCAGAATTGTGAGAGATAAACTCGCAATTCTGAGAACATATCAGTCCCCCCCGCCTCAAATTTGGACTTTAAAGGGGTCATATGATGCGATTTCAAGTTTTCCTTTCTCTTTGGAGTGCTACAAGCTGCTCATGCATACATAAGATCCCTAAAGTTGCAAAGACTAAAGTCTCAAACCCAAAGTGATATTCTTTATAAAAGTTAAGGCTTGTCCACGCCCTCCTAAAATGGCTCATTTAAACACGCCCCCAGATGTCTACGTCACTGTGTATGAAGACTTGCAAAACACCGCCCAAATGTGTACGCAAAGAAAGCGGTTGTGGTTTTTATTCTCACTGTAGTATTGTTGCTGCCGCCAGCGCCACGTCCTGGAGACGCTGTGTTTCATTGTGAAAGCGAAAGTGCTTTGTTTGGGCTTCCAAAAGGGGACACAACTAGAAATCAGTGGTTAAGTTGTTTTTACAACACTGTTCCAGAACAGTTCAACACAAATATTAGAGTGTGTGCAGCGCATTTTACGGAGGACTATTTCCTGAACCTGGAAGAGTAGCCTACAATGCTGGTTTGCACAAAGGCTTTTCTATAAAGTGGGGCAATTCCAACTTTGCAAGGACAGTCTGACCCTTCTAACTCACAGTATGTCTTCATATTTAAAGTATTTGCCACTGACGATTCAAACGCGAGTTTTGAGCAGTGTAGAGTAGTGCTTTTTGTTTGTCGTTTCTCCGACCACAAATGCAGACATGGTAATGTTTACACGGCGCAATGCAACGCGGCGCATAAAAAGACAGTATTTCTGAGAAAAAAAGTCAGAATTGTGAGATAAGTAAGAACTGAAAGATATAAACTCGCAACTGTGAGAAAAAAAAAGTCAGAATTGCGAGTTATCTAAATCGTATTTCTGACTTTATGACTCGCAATTGTGAGTTTATATCACAATTCTAAGAAAAAAAAAAGTCAGAATTGTGAGTGTGAGTTTATATCTCGCAATTCTGTGGGAAAAAAGTTGCAATAACTTTATTTCATTTATTTTTTTATTCAGTGGCGGAAACGGGCTTCCATAAGAAGCAGATAGATATCAGTATGGAACCAAAAATTAATTAATTTAATTTTTGATTAATTAAAATTAATCAAAGTCTCACTTAAAAGAACTTTTTAGATGTGCAGCTCTTTGGGATTTTTACTATTGACATTAGGTTAAGAATTGAATTTTGCAAATGAAATGTATGCATAATTGGAACATAAGTAATTCAGATGAGCGGAATCATAAAGGTTCTTTGTTTTGCTATTTTTGTAATGGTAAATCTACAAAACATTTTGAGATTTTTGAAAACATTTTTGAAAACAGTGGAAGCATGTTTTGGGAGAAAATACGTACTGTAGGGGTAAATCTGTTACTGATAAAGTAAAAAAAAAAAAAAATGAAAGAAAATGAATCATATTTTTAGGACCATTAAATATGTTTGGCATTGTGAAATTATTTTCTTGACAGCACATTTTTACCTCCTTCTCATGACCCTTTGATGTTTTCTGCATTTCTCCTCAACTCTAACTCTAGCTTTCTAATAAACCTGGTATAGTGCTATACTATGAATACTGTTGACTCTGTAACAAAATGCGTGTGATTTTCCTCATTTGTAGGTCACTTTGGATAAAAGCAATTAAAGAATAAATAAATAATGAAGATTCTAAATGGACAGAATGTTTAAATGTTAGTAAATGTTTGACTGTTAATGGTTTATTTTCATTAGATTCTTATTACAGAAATACAATAATATTTTATATTTTAGATATACAATAATATTATTACAGACATACAATAATAAATACTAGTTTAACAAATACTGCTGTAATATACAATAAATAGTATAATATAAAATAATTTTAAAAAATCTTGATTTGCACGACCAGAGTTTGGGGTAATGTGCTTATTGTCATGAAAATAATGTCACAATGCAAAACTTGTCATATGATCCAAATTGTCCTTTTGATGAAATATGACCTGGGCTGTGTTTCCCAAAAGCATCGTAAGCCTAAATCGATCGTAGACCCATTGCCACGAATGGAGCTATGATCAACTTAGGCTTACGATGCTTTTGGGAAACGCAGCCCTTTACATGTTCCTAAAAGGTTTCATGAGATTGACTCAGACACATGTTGATTTGATCTGTCATGTTCTGATTCAATGGGCATTGATTTATGCTGAAGAAGGATGTGTGATCTGCAGTAGTGAACATTTCGATTGTTAACAGTGGCTGTGATTCCTGGGGTTGAGTTTATGATGGCAGTGCAACAGGTGTGACTGTCTCCATCCTCCAGCCTTTGTGGTTCACCTCATAGGGGTCCTCAACCAGACACCACAGTGCGTGGGCTCACTGCATGTGAAAACCAGAGTGATCTAAATTTATTCCTACCATGAAACCCTATATTTCCTCTCCAGAACCCCCGTGGCCAAGCTCAGCACCATGGTGCCAGTGAAACATGCAGGTGTGGGTTTCCCTTTGGTTTTTAACCCCAGACGGGCCACATACACTCCCCAAGCGTATGCATGTGTGTCTAAGATCTCACTGGTGAGCAGGTGGAGTGTAATAGAAGGCCGGCCGGACAGCGTCTGAAGGAGCTGAGGAAGAAGTAATTAGATCCATGCAAAGCAAAGGATCATTCAGCCTCAGTATCCACTCAGCCGTTTGCACTGCTAGAAAAACATTTTGCCAGGACAGACAAGCGAGGACGAATTATGATCCAGTGAGGCTCCAGAGTACCAGGGTTGGCTACAACATAGGCTCATTGGAAAAACATGCCTCTACCTAAAGTATATTTTTCAAAACTCCAAAAATATATGTATTTACTGTACATACAAGTCAGTATGTAGTTCCCAGTTAAAATGAACAATAGTGGCAGTAAAACACCAACAACATTTATTCCTTTGCAATTTTGTTTACAGGGCAAATTATCAATTAACGAAGACTTAATTTTACATGGTTCCTCCCACAATACTATGTTATGACCTCAAAACAGTATTTCTATAGTGCATGATATGTAAACTAATACATTTTGATGTTTCCGTCATATAATCGGATCCGTACTGCTTTTCTCACATAGTAAACTTGCTCAGTAGCTCACCTGGTACAGTATTACATGCACAGAATGCATTTTTCTCTCACTTTAGCTTTTGTTAACACTATCCATTGGGTTTAGTGTCCTGTATATTATTTTCTATTTTTTACTGTACATGCGATATATACAACAACTAACTCAATAAAATGTTGCCAGATTCACATTCACCTGTTTCTGACAAAACTAAACACGCTTTTAACGTCATTCACTGGACATGTCACTTTGAAAGTGTTGTAAAATGTGCACAAAGCAATGCAATTTTGCAGAAATGTTGCCACAGGCAAGTTTTTTGTCACACTTGTGAGATTTTCCAGTAACCACATTGAAGCTTGATTTTAAACTACCTGATTTCAATAAAATAATAAATGCTGGGCACAATTCATTCTCACTGAATTTTCCGCCATGCATTTAAAAGGAAAAATCAAAATGTTGTCATTTACTCATGCTCATGTCCTTCCAACTTTGTATGGCTTTCTCTCTTTCGTTTTGTGGAACACAAAAAGATATTTTGAAGAATATCTGAGTGTTTTTTTTTTTCCCCACAGAAGAAAGAAAGTCATACAGGTTTGGAATTGACATGAGGGTGAGTAAGTGATGACAGAACTTTCATTTTTGGGGTGGCTTTGTTTGATATATTTACATTTATATACTGTGTGTGTGTGTGTGAAATATATATGTATCACACACACACATATATACATACATATATACTATTATAGTTTACATTAATATTTTGAATGAGCTTTTCTTTTTATATTTTCTTTTTCTCTTTTGTTTTATTTTGTTTATTTTCTAGTAAGATTTAGTCATTTTTATTCGTTTTAGTTTACCTTTTAAAATATTACCATTTAAGTAATTATAACTAATTTTAGTTATTTAACTTATTTTAACTAAGTTGCCAAAACAACATTTATAATTTTAATATTTTAACATATGCTTATATTTATGACTTATTTTTATATCATTTATAGAACTATTCAATGTACCAATGTACCATGACTAGTATAAAACATCAAAGCAGCTTAAAAATGTTCAGCAGGCACTGATAGTGTTGAGGAACGGCCAGCAACTGATATGATTTCTGATTTCTTATTTCACGTTGTGGCAATAGTCACTGGCACAGACTCAAGCGCTGTCCGTCTGTCTGTATCAGTTTTGCATTGCAGTGGCTTGTTTCCAGGTTTGAGCCTCTCAGCTGGAAGCCCCTTCCAGGAGATACTGGCCCCACTGACCTGCACTATAATCCATCTTTGCAGACATGCACTGATCAAGTTTTCCCCCCATCTTCAACTGCAGGTCAACAGGCACAACTGACATTTCTTCTGGCTTGCTTAGACGCACAGAAGAAGGACTTTGGGCATTGACCTTTGCCCCCAGCACACGTGTAAGACACAAACTCTCGCGCTCAACAACTGAGACGCAGATTTGTCACATTCTCTAAGCAGACAGGAATTTGACAGCTGAATACTCAAGAGACGGATCAGCCATCAAAGGCCTCTGACGCTGAGTTTTATGTAATCTGCTCACCAGGATCCTGTTGCAGCACAGTTGGCAGAAACTGTTTGAGGAAATTAACAGCCTGTATGGCCAATTCTTATAATTAACTTGCTCCAACATTATCTTTTGTAATACTGTATGTTGGATATATACATATAATATAATACACTAATGTAAAGCAATAGGCTTATATAACAAATCTTGGCTCTGTGATGGTATATATCATTGTAAAATGTCAACTATATTATCACCCAGCTGTAATCTGCAAAATGCACATACAAGGCATGAAAATATTAAGATATTATAAACATTCACATCATGTTTTCTGTAAAGCGGCTTAAAAACTGTATTGTGAAAGCGCTATAGGAATCAATTTGGCTTGACTTAAACAAACAAGCAGCACATTGTGACTTCCTAAAATAGTGGTTTACTGATATAGATTTTTAAATGGCTGATGTCAATATCAATATGTACTAAGCATACATAATACAGTTAAATGACTGCAAATTAGTTGTAAAGAATAGTTATATTACACATTTACTCAAAATTAAACAAATAACAGAAATATGAAAATGGTTAGAATTATATTTCTGATATCAATGCCCTTTAATAATGTATGCATTTGGGATGTGTAGAAAAGTTATTCAGAATTAATAAAAAAATTTAACCCGTTTGTTTTATTTTGGGAACTCGGAATTGAATTACTGTATAAAACATAAAATGAATGTGCAGCAACCACCACTAAAGAATATACAGTAAAAAATAAAAATGAATAGTGTATGAAATATATTTACCTTGGGCTTCACAGTTGTGTTGACATAGCATACAGCAGCCACAGAGCAGCAGAACTACAGTGAGTTTCATGGTGCAGGGCAATCTGAAACAATCAGACATTAACACATTAACATTCATGAAATTATCATTCATTCAATCACAAACTTTTGGACAGTTTGCTATTGACATATATTATGAATATACTGAATATAAGTATAAAGCAAGAAATGATGCACTAAAAACATGAGTTACAACAGCCCAGGATGAAGATCTCCGAGCACTTTCACTCTTCCAAGCATATAACAGAGCAACACCTGACCATGGACCAGCCAACAGACATGCTTAATAATTCAACTTAATCCTTAATAATTAAAATCACTATGTGAATCTTTCATGGTGGACGTTTTCAAGACCGCATCGCTCCTTCACTGCCTTGTTTGTCTATTTACACATCTTGCAACTTTGCTGAGCCAAGCGCTGACAGAGAAAGTGTTATGTTGTGTCTGTTTGTTGCTCTTGTGCCGAACCTGCACTCTGTTCCACACCTCCTTAAGCAATACTGTTTAATATTCCCATATAATGCTCATTTACAAGACCATAACTTTATTTTTGCATTCTGATCGAATACATTTACATTATTTAAAGTAAAAAAAACAAACACCAACACAACACATGCTGTTCATTGGAGGCAGCAGCACCTCTTTTCACCCTCTGCTTGAATGCTTGAAACACACAGATTTAATTCCTGTCTCTGTAATAGATGAAATCTGATGAAATGGTAATCTGATGAAACAGTATGAAAATTTCATATCATGATTATAGTGACCTAAATGATCACAGTAATCAATATTATCACAGTATTGTTAACAAATAGTCAAAAACCAACAAACATTAAAATTACATAAATTAGCATTACTATGCACATATTGTTTGCATAAACTTTAAAATAATAACATTATAATAAAGGCCATATTTTAAATTTATTTAAAATGCTAATGTTTAGGAAAACATTGTTGAGTCAAAATGACAGATTATAGGCATTTTATCTGCTCCATAAACAAGTCTACAGAAGCTATCTTATTATGCAAAGTGTTGAGGATTTTAGACAGCATAAGCTTGCTTTCCATCTACCGGTTAAGATTTACAACAAGAATTTGGTCTGAACAGAAATGGCAGGCAGACTGAATGAGAATGTATACCCACTGTCTGACAGCAGGTGGCGCTTATGGAACAGCAGAAATTGTTTCCCCATAGCCTCTGTAAACAAAGCAGTGCTTCACTTAAAAACACTGCATCAACAGGCAAATGACATGGAAAAGCCGTTCAGCCATATGCATTCATCTTATTCATTAATTCATATATTATTTCATATTTTCTCTCTGCACTTTTCACCCAAAACAAATCCAGTGCTGCGTGAGACAGCAAAATATAAAATGGTAATACTAACTGTGGGGAATTTTTATTGTGGTTTATCGTCAAACGGTAACGTTTCATCCCTACTCTTTAAAGCTGGTCTCTGATTGGTCAAATGGCCTAGTCTGTTGTGATTGGTCAACAACTTGTGTATCGGAAATGTTACGCCTCTTACCATAATTGGGTTTCAGCTCCTGATGCTTCATGAGCAGCTGTAAACAGTATTATATGGCATACATCTCCTTGTCATGGCTAAATCATTCACCCAACTGTCCTTAGAGGGCAGACCAAAGCAGCCAGTAGGCGGGCATTATGCAAATGTGTGCCCTGATGCCGTAACTAAGTCACGGAAATTTCTATTTCTATAAACTAAATGACCTGTGATATGTAGATGATATGCTGCTGGTGGGACATGTAAAGGATATTCAGTCGTTAGATACCTGCCACAATTTTGTTAAGGATTTGGAAGGGAGTTCTTTGCAGCTTAATATTAGTAAAACTAAAGAAATGTGTTGTGGGGCTAATAATGTACGAGCACATTGCAAACCTTTGTTAGTTAATGGAGAGGAAGTTGAACAGGTGGGATTTTTTAAATATTTAGGTAGAGACTGACTCCCAATTTTCATTTGATAAGCATTCAGACAATGTTTTAAAAAAGGCTTATCAACGTTTAGGCTTATTGAGAAAACTGAGGAGTTTTAACATTGAAAAGGACATTCTGATAGTTGTCACTTATTGTATCTGTTCTTTTTATATTGTGTCCTGGTTTAACTCTCTTTCTGTTAAAAGCAAAAATAGACTTTTAAGGATTATAAAAGTGGTGAGTAAAATAATTGGTGAGAAGTACCTCTCACTGATCTCTATACTGTGGCATTAAAAAGGAAAGCCTCTGTTAGTGTGGAAGACTCTTCATCCCCTGCATAGTTCTTTTCAGTTACTTCCATCTGGCAGACGGAATAAAGGGCCTTTGGTGAAAAAGGCCAAGAATAAGAAGACTTTGGTATTTTAAATGGGATCTTGAAATGAATTTGTATGTATTATTACAGCTGTGTTTTTAAAGTGATGTATGCAATGTTATTTTATTGAGATATTTTCTAATGTATGATTTGTAAATGACCTCAGTGACTGAAATAGCAAGATGATTTTGAATTCTTCTCTGTTTTCTCCATCTGTAGATGGTGCAACTGGCTGCTTCTTTTTTGTTGTTTCCCATTATAGATTAATGGAGCGCACTTGCAACCACTAATGGGAATGAATTTGGGGAAAAGCTTTGAACGGGAAAGCTGAGAAGAGGTCCATTTCCGTGGAGGAGGCTCTCTAGCATGTCACAATAGGAAGCCTCCAGCTACAGTCCTTGATGCTGGGGATGCCATGTCAATTATCACTTATGCTTTCTGGCCGGTCTCATGTGCAGACACCTGCCAGTGAAAGCAAGCACGCAGGCTATATTTGAACATTACTTTATTTCCTGAGCAGCTCACTCTGTGATTGTTGAAGGTGCTATTTCCAGCCGTGTTTAATTAATATGTGTCGCATCAGATGTGAAAAATACAGTCAGGGGCCTTTTATGCCATTTGACACATTGGCAATTATCCAGGGAAATTGTCATCATTTTTTATGGTCCATCTTTCACAAATCATCAAAATTCAATGAATCATCCACAGTGATTCATTGTAACAGATTTAAATGTAGCCATACAGTCCTACAACTGAAGGCCCATTCACACTAAACATGAAGCTAAAAAGCAAGACGATTCAGATATGAATTATTAGCGTCTCATAAAAACAACATTTTGGAGAAGCATGTTCAGCTTTCGAATTTCAGCAATAGAAATAAAAATGAAACGTGAGGTTTAAAGGGCTCATGACATGAGAAATAAAATTTGCCTTGATCTTTTAGCATATAAGAGATCTTTGTACCATTAAAACACCCTGCAAGTTTCATAGCTTAAAACGTCCTCCTCATTATAAACAAAGCATTTATTTAAACAAGCTCCAAAAACGGCTCGTTCAGATCTGAGGTGCGAGATAACATCACCCGGGCACCAACATGTCTCCAAACTGTCTCCAGAGCAAGACATCAACGAATAGTCATCTTCTCACCAACGGCTGACACACGTCTTGATGAAGCAAATAGAAATTACAGTCACTACTGCTATCTTGTCTTCACTGGATACAGTATACAGATGCGCATTCGCTTTCAGACAAATGGAGTGAAAGAACTTGCGCTTTGACGTGTTTGGTTTAAACAGCTCGTTCGCATCTTTGTACAGATATCAGAAGGATGGCAGCGTAAGGAACAATTGGATAGTTTATTTTTAATGGCATCCAGGATCGTGTCAAAGGGTTGATTGGAGCATGTTGTTTTGTAAACGAGGCACAGTGTCATGGAGAGTTCACAAAGAAACGTGTTGAAAGATGAAGCGGTATTAGATCTGACTGGTTTCATAATGCTTTGTCTGGAAATGACCATTTTATTTTTATTATGTTGTCAAAACACTCACATGGAATAGTGAGGGGGCGTTGATACTGTTTCCTATGCAATGACGTTAGCCAATCATAACAGTGGCTGATTCCTGAAAAGCCTTAAAGGACCCACCCCTTAAAGGGGTCATGAACTGCCTCTGTTTTATTTTGTACTGTTCTCTGAGGTTTACTTATAATGTTATCAAGACTTCTACATCAAAACACATAATTTAGAAGTAATAAGCTATTTTCTGTCCTGTTTTTAACCCCCCTCATCAGAACGCTCTGTTTGAATAGGCGTGGCGGATTCTAGACTCGGAAGTAAACGCCCACTGCTATGATTGGCTAATAGTTGTGTGTTTGACAGTCTACGCACTTCATAGATGGACACCCTTCATAAAAACGCATAAATACTCAGTTCATATCAAACAATCTGTTTAGCAGACAAAGCAATAGTGATCACTTAATGAAAGCAGTTACTCACACTTGTGTTGTGACATTACTGTCAGATCTAATATAGCCGGCACAGCATCGTCTTTTAGTTTCAATCTTTTTGAAAATCCTGCGTCGAATTGTACCTTGTTCATAAACAAATGCACAGTAAAATGAAGTGAACAAAGGACCGAGTTCTTACATACGTGGTCTGGATCTTCATTAAAAATAAAGTTCATTCACTCTTTCCTAACGTTGGGATCAGAAGGAAGGCAATGCAAATACTGTTTTTTTTCCACAACTTGGCACTGCACAGCGTCTTTTTTTCTTCAGAGCATCTTTATCATTTGGTTTCTGCGTAGACCTGCGCGTTTGCCTCTCTCGTAAACACTACATGCGCGAATCTGTGGGCGGGACTAAACAGGCAGCGATGTAGAAGCAGGCGTTGATCGTCCTCTGCTTATCTACACTATTACATCATAGAGTGGTACATTCCACAAGCTGTCGTTTTGACAGACTGCCTTCAATATAACCTGTTTTTAGGCTAACCAGAAAGTTTTGAGTTCTGAA
>JAFVLL020008529.1:0-14196 GCA_021397915.2 Tor tambroides
AATTGAAAAAAGAAATTCTACATCCTTTACAAACACTATGGCCCAATAATTTAAGAAAATAGTGTCTCTAAAACGTTCATATTGCTTTGTACCTTCATCAGTGCCCTTTAGGGAGTTCAGCAATACAGTGCTGTGAAGTCTTCACAACGGCCAGAAGGGGACGCCCTCCTTCGGGCTCTGAGCTCACCTCCACCAGGAGGTCATGAGGTTGCCAGCGAATCGCCTGGCATCTTTGAGGAGAGAGAGTCCCGTTATTAGCTTGTTTAATCCTCAGCACAATGTCCCTTTGTGTTCTTTTGGCAGTAGAGAAAAAAATGTATAAATTTAAAAAGTTATAGTTACTATTCCTCATGATCATGGAGTATTCACCATTGTTGCATTTAGCATTATTACTCTCTAAGATATTATTACTATTACTATCACCATCACGGATACACCGAGTGTATCGTGTGTCGTGTGCGTGTGTGTGTGTGTGTGTGTGAACGTGTAAGTCAAGTGTTCAGTGCTCAGAGCTTGTTTTCTCAAAAGAGAAGCTAGGCAGAGTCAATAGCTTGGAGTTCGGGACGCCCTCTTGAGGCAGCCCATCTCCTCCTCCACCCAAATCAAATGAGTCCTTGGAGTCACTGGAGGGAGCGCGCCTCCTCAGGCAAGTGTCCCGACTTGGCAATGGGGGTGGCACCATCCCCAGAGCAGGGTGAAAGCCTCCCGGAAGCTCCGAACCCTCGGGCGGATCCACAGAGATGCACGGCGGACTCATCTTCTTCTTGCGGGTGCGTGGTGAGGACTGCTGCTGGAGGCTGTCGGCTCGCGAGACGAAGCCGGAGGAGATCGAACTGCGCTGGGGACTGCTTTCCACGGATGAGCACACCTCGATGGAGTGCCGACGTGGGTCGTCGAGCCAGGACAAGGGCCGTGGTAGCAGCAGAGCTCGCTGGCCCTGAGTGTCCACGCTGTGGAACTTCTTAAGCTGACGTCTTGCACCTTGATCTCCAGTCCCTTCTCCGATCCCGTCGTCGCTTCTCCCTGCGAGCCCCGCCCGGATAATTCGGGATACCTCCTGATCCACAGAGTCCGTTTCCTCCTGCTTCCTGGCGGCCAGTGATGGCAGGGGTGGAGAGCGGGAACGCCTGGAGAACACGTTGTACTGGTCGTAGGGGTTATGCTGCGTGTGGACGCTAGGTCGCGATGGTTTCGGGGAGGCGCCTGGTGTGGCGGGGACCAGAAAGAGGGAAGGCTGGTGCTGCTGCTGCTGCTGAGGTGGAAGGTTGACAGAGGGGTCCGACGGTTCCCTAAGCCCCAGGGGACCCTCATTTTCCCCTCCCTCTGTGTATAGAGTCTCCTGAGAGTCAGCACTCACTGCCACCTGAAGAGAGCAGGGACGGGAGGAGGTGAGGGGAAGGTAAGGGGTAACATTAGGGATTAGGACATGAACAGGTGAGAGGTTAGTATGAGATGTTAGGGATGTAGAAGCTAGTGGAAGGGGAGGGGAGCCGTGGAGTTAGAGTGGAGTTCACCATTAGCATTGCACTCTACAAGCTCTCTGCTTCAAAGGATCGGAGGTGAAATTAGAAAAATAGAGAGACCGCCTCAGGGCATCTTTTTTGAATGCATTCGTAGCCCCAATCCGAGGTAGCCAACATTTAGAATCTGATGTTGATGTTCTTCTTTTTTAAAAGTTCGTATCAAACTTGAAAGTATCGAATGAAGTAACTCGCCACAAAACGGACCAAAACGTCCCGGCCACACGTTAAACCTTTACCCGACAAAAATAGTGCTTAAATTGTGCTACAAAGTTCAATAAAACTTGCTTAATAGCAGTTACACATTCTGAAGTAACATTCTCAATTCAACAACCAGTTAATCACTAGTTGAAAACATTCTTAGGCCTTTCAGTCTCATGGGCGGTCCTAGGGATAGGCTTCCAGGGCTTATCCCCCCTTTTTTATAGTTTTGAGTTTTAATGTCAGGTTTCTAGTCATCTGCTCTATAAATCAGACATAATGAAGAAACTAGAGTATCTATTGACTATTTTTGGTTAGAGTTGCACTCCATCCAGATGCAATAAGCACCAAGTATTTTAAAGACGGAACGGAATATACTTTTGTACTCTAGCCTGACCACTTGCGGCTCTTGGAAAACTCTTTTATAAAGACCATGACCAAGGCCACCAACTTCACAAACTTTGGTAAAGCAACAATTTTTCTCTCATATAAACAGTACACTAACTTATAAACGAAACCACAATGACAAGTAAAAGTCAAGACACTACTGTCAACCTGTACACAACTACGGAAAGCTTGAAGGGATGCATGGAACTTTTGGCATGCATAGAGATGAGACATTTTTATATATTTTTTAATTCAATATTATATAAATATTTACTTCATAAAAATGATAAAGTTTATAATATTCTTATATTTAAACAAAATATGATTCATATGTATCCTCAGAGGTTTGTGGAAAGCACAAATATCTCCTGGCCCTAGAACCGCCCCTGGTCCTTCTTATTGCCTTCACTGATAGGAAATGTATACTGTGTGCACTTTCAACAAAATCAGAAAGTGTACGGGCTACTGGAGAAATTAGCAAATGAATATTTGTCTTCCTTTTGCTCTATATCTTCGTCATGAACTAAACTGACACAATGCCTGAGTAGCAGTACTGTACATGCTACTGCTGTGGGTGAAGTCACGTAGGTGAAAACTTACAATATCAATTGCACTTTCAGAGAAAAGTCTGTAATAGATGTACAGTTTTAACTAGGGCAGAGAAACATTTACCCTAGGGCAAAACTACAGGCACTGTTTGGCAGACTGCACTCTGAGCCACTGGGCTACTGAAACAGACCACAAGACCCACATCTCTTCCTGGGGGCTCCTTCTCTCGGAATTATACCTAAAACTGTCACTTTCTTTTAATCAAGGGAATCCGAGAGAGGCACCGGGCCAGTAGGAGAGAGGTGGGGGGTGTTTTGGGAGGGGCTAAAGATCATGAGGAACCATGTCGAATTTGGAAAGTTAGCTGACATTGAGTAAGAAGCCGAACCATAAGTGTCCCTGTTCTGTGTTGAAACTTGTATGACTGAAACTATGCTGCCCCCTAGTGGCAGGAAATTGTTTTTACATCTGCATGAAAAATAACTGACTAAATGGCATGTCTGGGAAACTAACAAAAATGTATTATTGTCGTTGTTAATTATATTTTTTTCCAGACATTAAATTTTGTACGTTAATGTTAAACAGAATACTATTTGAATACATATTTTTAGAAGATTTTCACATATAAATGATAATCACCATCTGCGTTTACATTTCCTTTAAAAGGCATTCAATATAATTATTGAAGATAATGTCTTCAGAATATCTCTTTTTATAAATGCAACTCTGCATTTATAATGTTAGTATCATTCCTCTTGATCTTTACCCTGCACTTTTGGCCTTTACAGTAGCCATGGTGAAATGCGTTGGGCTGGAGGTACGGGATTTAAGGGGTGTGGTAGGAGAAAGAGGGACAGAGTTGGGGACGGAGTTCAAGGATCTGTGGCGCTGGAGGCCCAGCTGAACCAAGCAGCCCATTCCAGCTCTCTCAGAAACAGGAGTATCTGTGCCTCAGGAGCAGCTCGGGGTCAGGCTTGGGTTGTACCATGCTGAGCTGCTCGGAGTGAGTCACATTAGAAGGTATGCAGGCCAAAAAGCAGCAGAAAAAGAGGAGAGAATGCAGGAAGGATTTAGAGAAGAAATATACTAGCCAAAGGGAGAGATCAACAGTGCAGAGGTGTCAGCCTTCATACCACTCACATTCCCATACAGTAAGTCTCCAATAACAATCCATAGACAAGGAATATTATGCATTATGAAAGAAGACAAGCAGAGAGTCATAGCGAGCTGCCTACGGAGTCATATGCCACCCCTTATACCTACAGCAGGTTATTCCAACTTATTTTGATGCTTAAAATAACTTGCTTCAGGCAGATTCTAAAGTTGCATTCCAAATGCAAATGTATGATACTGCTACACATTACATACTCTCACAGAGTGTATATGAATTTAGAAGGGTTGTGCTATTTCTAAAGGAATACTATTTTTTTTCTTACTTCACAGAAGCAATCACTGCTCTTTCAAATGCACCCATGCCGCTACAGCTTTAGCAGATTTATCCATTCGCTTACTACTGAGTGCACAAAGTGTCTACTTGTGCTATCTGCCTTGCTAATGCAAGAAATATCACACGTTTTGCATAAAGAGCAAAGAAATGAATATCTTTACTCAGCAAGGATGCATTAAATCAAGTAAAAGTGACAGTAAAGACATGTTACAAAAGATTTCTATTTTAAATAAATACTGTTCTTTTGAACTTTCTATTCTTCAAAGAATCCTGAAAAATGTATCATTTTAAAAGAAATAATAAGCAGCAAAAAGTTTCTTGAGCACCAAATCAGCATATGAATGATTTCTGAAGCATCATGTGCCGCTGAAGACTTGAGTAATGACTGCTGAAAATTCAGCTTTGTCATCACAGGAATAAATTACATTTTAAAATATATTCAAATTGAAAACTGTTATTATAAAATTGTAATAATATTCTACAATATTACTCAAATAAATGCAGCCTTGGTGAGCATAAGAGACATCGTTCCAAAAAAAAAAAAAAAAAAAAAAAAAGAAAAACTTACTGATCCTAAACTTTTGAACATTTGTGTATGTGGCAGTTGAATATCTAAGAAATACTGTATGTATGGAGGCAGCTCACTAGGTTTTAGAACAGAGCTACTATGTGCAATCAACAAAACCAGAATGCATCAACATTTGTTAACAGGACAGCCTCTGTAAGCAAAACAAATTTCAATGGAAGCAATGAAAGGACTGAGAAGACTGAACCTGAGCTCACCTGTCTGTGTAGGGTTCGTGAGAGAGTGTGTGCCCGTCGAGGTGGGGGGATTCGAGGGATGCTCTCTGAGTCCGACAGGCTATGAGGACTGATCGGTCTGAACAGATCAGTGGGGACAGTCAAGTGCTGTGTGGGTTCTTCTGTTTGAGAATGTATAGAGCCTGTAGACCCTGTGTGAGGAGACATTTCATATTACACAATATCCAAGTTTCCATCCAGTTTTTGCACTGTTTTGTTATCGACAAAGAGAATATGCGTTAAAAAAAAACTTTCAACTGGCCTTTTACCGATAAAATGTGTGCGTGATGACGTCATCCCTAAAAAAAAAACGAATTGTCGCATAAGTTTTGGTGTATCGCAAAAAAAAAAATTCCCTTGAGATGTTTCCATACATAATTTCACCTATATTGCGTAAATTATACAGGCTAGTCAGTTCCTCCAGGATTTTGCGGGACTTTTTTCTGATTTTTTGCGGCCTAAAATGACTGATTTTGCTGCGGCTTTTTTCTAACTTTGCGGTGATATTTGCGGCATTTCATATTGTTTTGCAGTGAAAATATACCACAGACAACATTCTGCTAACATTATGACTTTTCTGACATAGAGAACCACTGTAGGGCTCCAGACTAACATTTGAGGACACCAGCACCAGTGGCCTTAAGTTCTTCAGAATGTGGCACCAGCACCTGACAGTAAAGCACTCAGCCTAATCGCACATGTACATCTCAGAGATGTCAATTTGATGTCTGCATTTATATATGCAAGATGTATTTTTTTAGTGTTTGCTCATCTGGTATATGTCTCTAAGACGTTTCTTGTCAGATGTCAAATAGACATTTATTAGAATGCATGTAAAACTGCTTCTGAGACGTTTATCAGATTACACATCAGATGTTTCCCAGATCTTTAGCAGACGTCTTACAGATGTACTTGTGCTGTCTGGGTAGTTGTGATGCAGATAAAATTAACTTTTTATTACTGTCATTCAAAATGTCTAAATATAATTTAATAAATACAAAAAATATATATTAGGGAGTGGAAATGGATAAGCCTATAAGTACTTCTCTGCAGCCATCTACTAGTGGTAATTTAATGTCTTTTTTATTTTTAAATAAGTGTTTGCTTTCCTACATTATGAAACTTTTAGTTTTATAAATGGTGGCAACCTATGAAGGATGAACAAGTCATCACATTAAAAATAACTTTAAAATTCGGTAATACTTAAAGCTTTGAAGTGCTGGGAAAAGTTGTGTGAAGCATTTAAAAACATTAGACCATTTCTGCCACAAGTTCTATAGTTTTACTATGTTAAATCCATGGTGAATCGTTGTGTTTATTGAACAATGTTTTTCCAAGATTTGACAGAGATGTTACTGATTCTGCGGCGAATTCGACTATGTCCCAGCGTTGTAATGTGTGATCGAGATCTGTCCGCGGCTCCAGCAAATAAACGGTCTGCGCTGCGTAGCCCAAACGAGTAGCGCGGAATCGTTCTACTTTCGGTTCGTTTGTCCGATGTAGCTCTTGTAAATCGGTCATGATGAGAACGCAAGGCTGTTTATTCCATTTTTGGAACTGAGAAACAACCTTTCTTTGACTGAATGTGCGTTGCAATGACGTCACAGGACGCGTCTAAGCCCAAAATTTGCGGAAAATCTGCGGCAATTACGAAAATTTGCGAGCTCTTGCAAAAATTGCGGAGTTTGCTTGATTTTGTGATAAATTCAGCGATCGCAGAATCGCAAAATACTGGAGGGACTGGCTAGAAGCCTGTTCTTTATTCATTTGAAACAAAACTTAATTATATAGCCTATTATTAAATTGTATAGGCCTACAAAAAATTAATTTTAATTAACAAGTGCCATGAGTTTTTTTTTTTTTGTACTTTGTTATAGACTATTTAGAGATACTTGATCATTAAGCAATAATCATAAACAGGAGCAGTTGTATTATTATTATTTTTGTGATTAACTTTTAAAAAAAAATAATTAGGGATGTTCATTTCAGTTATTTTATTTCTCCTATAGCCTAACTGACAACCGACAGTCGTTAATCCATTATTAACAGTTAACCAAATTTCATTTAATTTAGGTTAAATTACAATTAAATGAAATTTGAATTGATACGTGGCTGTGACCCATTAAAAATACCTAAATTTGTTTTCCAGGGATTAATTTCATACACGCAAAAAGCAGCATAAACAACAGAACGTGAGGACTCACATGGTCATGTCACGCACCTGCATAGCTTCTGCGAACGGAGAAAAACATTATATATAAAAGAAATAAATAGGCCTATATGCAAAATATATTTTTCTAAATAATTAATGAATTAACAAAATAAAAGAAAAAAAAGTGCAACAATTAGCAGCTTATATGC
This sequence comes from Tor tambroides, assembly GCA_021397915.2. NCBI lineage: Eukaryota > Metazoa > Chordata > Actinopteri > Cypriniformes > Cyprinidae > Tor > Tor tambroides. Next base: position 7,267 of record JAFVLL020008529.1, read on the forward strand.
AGAATTTCGTTTCATTTTTCTGATGCACTCTTGAGAAAGTGGCATCCTGTTTGTTTTCTTTATTTTACAAAAGCACAATGTTTTGTTTTTATTGTGAACATACACAAATAAAATAAATATTTAGAATAGTTTTGTATAATGTCTTCTCTTATATGACCAGAAATGAAGGAGTAGGCTATTGTAAGTTGTTTACACTTTTATAAGGGGGGAAAAAAAATCAAGTGATCTTGCCGGCACCTCCCACGCGCAGCTAAGCATTACTAACTCGACAACCCAGCTTTTCATTGTCATAATAAAATACAGTCAGCCAAACATATTGAAAAAACATGCTATTTTATTTCCCCTCGTTTCAGAACAAATCATTTAAATTTAACGGTAGAACAGTACTCAGAACAAAACAAGAATAAAAATACAAGAAGCTACTAACAAGCCAAAACAAATTAATTTAAAATGTTGTATTTATCGTTCCAATATCCACGATCCACGAATTGATCTTCAGAACAAAATGAATACATTTTAACTTGAAACGTAGCCTACTAAAGGAACATCAGATTAAGATATGTATGTTTGAGAGGTAACTCGTCAATTTAATAATATGAATATGATTTAATGCGCTTTTGGACTGGGAAATGGTGCTTTAACGTGAGCAACACGAACACGTGTCTATAGGCTAATTCTGTCATGTAACAACACATTTATTTGCGTTAAAGCCCCTTTTCTTGACAAAAAGTGTTTCTAAACTAATTTTGGCGACATCTGAAATATCGATATAGAATTTATGCGCTAAAATTAAATGGAAAAATATTGTGTCGACATGTGAGAATTTTTTTTTTGATAAATGGCATTTCCATCAGATGGAAACCTGGCTAATGACTGACTTTTGTATAACAACCACATTTTAAACAAATTCAGAAATCTACCTGTTTGAGCGAGGTGAGGTGAGGTTGTGTGGGTATTGTGGGTTGAGTTGGGCTGCAGTGGCAGGAACATGTAGCTGTCATTGGGCAGAGAATGCGTGCGGCCCACTGAGGTCTTCTTCACATACAGTAAGTGCTCATCCGTTGGCTCGTCTGGCTGCTGGCGGTCTGGGGGATCTGCTGGAGCTGTGGTCTGAGAGGCATTAAAAGAGATGCAAGTCAAGGTGAGAGCTGGTACTTGTGTTTGAAGCATCAGGGGCCCTTATGAACACATGGACACACACACACACATTGTACCTAATACATGGAAGCTGGACTGGTTAGCATACAATGAAAGGCAAACATTACTGTGCACTAGATGTAGGGAGGAGACTGATCAAGAAACGTTTTCATAAATCATGCCGTATGAATATGTACATTTAATGTTTTTTTTTTTTCATTTCCATGTATTGTATACTCTATATACATTTAAATTACAGATGACTGAAAGTACGAAGATTTGCTAGCAATCATTTTTTGAGTAATTTCTTTTTAGTGAATTTAGCCTCATCCAGTTCACAAAACTAAATGATTCATGAATCAGATTGAATCAGACACACTGACTCTGTTTGGACATTTTGGACTGTTAATCTGTTAAATGAGTCTCAAGAACCAAATTTATGATAGATTTTTTTTTTTTTTTTTTTGAAGTAGCACACTTCAGAATTTCTAATTCATGGAAAAATGAAAGTAATACATGTTTGGAATGTTGTGAGATTAGTAAACAACAGTAATTATAGTAATAGTAAATAACAATTACATTTTTTCTTTTATTTTTGGTGAATTTTTGCAAGTCCACATATTCTTACAGATTTGTTCATTATATTCTGATCATTATTTGTGATTAAATGCGTTTTGAGTAAATTTGCACCCTTTCCACTTTATCATTTATTATCATTCTTTGTGGGTAACATATAGGCTACATACCCATTAAGATTTATGGTGCCATTTTTATCCTGTTTTATGGACATTATAAAGTTATGCACATCTCAGTGCACATTTTTCTGCCTTTTTTCATCCACATAAATACAACAGAAAAATGAGAACAGGCTGGATCTAAATCTCACTCATCTGAGAAATGCTATGTATAAATTATTTATGGATCTATGGGCATAGTTCTGAGACAATGAATATGAATTCAGTTGCGAGGTGACAGAAACCATCAGCCTCCTCCCTTCAGAAGCTGCGCCCAGAGCCTGTACTGTAGCTGGCAGACAGCAGAAGCCGACCCCATACCACACTCCTATATTCTTTCAAGAAGCATGGTACTAGGGAGAAACTTCACTTTTAATACACAAAAGATAAGACAGAGATAAAATCATAAAACAAAAACAAAGAGACACAGGTAGATATGCAGACTGATAGATTGTGGATGGAAACAGGAACATCTAAAAAGTATGAAGAGACTAGATGGAGAAGAGGTTCAGAAATGGCCTTTAGACATGTGGGAGGAAGAACGGGGACATAGTTGCAGAATCCAGACAGGAAAGGAGCAGATTGACAGGCAGTAATACTACTCTACTGGACTGGACTGGACCATACAAACACCAGGCTGGTGCAAAATGTACATAGAGAGAGGGAAAGAGAGAAAAAGAAAGAGAGGAGCGGATGGTTAGAAACCCCCAAAGCTGCCAAACGCACTCGCCTCTCAGCTCTGCATAAATTGATTATGATGAAGATGCTCTACTTTTACAAATTCATCAGACTACCAAGTGTCAGAAAACAAATTACTGGAATATTTTCCATGGCACAGCAGGTACTTAATTAGGTTACACATGTAGAGAGGAAGCACCAGTGTTAGGGAAGCTTGGAAACTAGTTTATCAATATACAAGCTACTCACATTTTAAAGTAGCTAAAATACAGTCAGGCTGCGAGACGCTGGAGGTGGGAGTTATTATAATACAATTTTTTAACATCACACTGAAGACATTACATTTTAAAATACATTATAATAGAAAAAAATAAATTATATAAATGATTATATAAATTGTATTTCACTGTATTCTTTTTTGCATTTCTTATTTAAAAATCATAATAATGCAGTGTTGGTGAGTATGAAACACTTCTTTCAAAAAAAAAAACAAAACAAAAAAAAAAACCTTTTGAACTGTAGTGTATATAAGCAAAAAGTCTAGTGATTAACAGCAGCAATTGACTCAATATTCATTTTGTCAGCTGCTGCTTTCTAGAAAAACTGTTTATCACTGGAAAACCTGCATTTATTTGAAAGTAGCTACTGCAAAATTTAGTTGTTAGTAGTGTCACTACAATTTGACACTTTTAGCTCAGTAACTCCACATCATCGGGTAACACAAGAAACCAAGGGGACCTTCAAGGTGCCACTCTGAAGAACATTTAGCTAAAACTGTGCTGTAACTAGCTTATAACATTGAACTGAGGAAATCTTATTATAGGGCCAAAAGATCTACGGCTAAAATATTCAGGGTCAAATACTGAAGCATGGTGGAGAGGGCGGATGTCTTTGGAAGCAGTGTAAGGCTGAGAGGCAGGAGTGGAAAATGAACGTTGCTCTACTGTTAAATACATTGCACTCCTGACTGGTTAGTAAGAGGGGGTTAAAATCATCTTGGACAGAGTCATCCGTCAGAGCTAAGGACCAGGATTTCTCCGACGCCAGAGACAGAGCCTCCATCTCGGCTAGAGGAATCTAAAGAAGAAGAGACGAGCCAAGAGTGAGACGGGCAACCAGCACATGCATAGTTAGAAGACACGCACAGACTATCACACAGGTTAGTGCAAGTAAATTAATACAACTAAAGTGGTGAGGTCAGTTCTTTTTGTAACAGTTCAGTGCGTGCTCCATTCGGATTTGGATTGAGAAGGTATTTTAAATTCAAGTTCAATTCCTGAATTGATGTAGCAAACTAGATAGAGAATTGCAATTCAAATCTCAATGTGAGGAAGAATTAAAATTCTAAGAAATTCATATAACTGCAATTTTTAACTAGGAAAGAGCAGTTTGTCAAGACAAACTTGTAATGTTTGCTTGACAAAGCTTTGTTTAAATGTTTTGCAGGTTTATACACCAGATAAATAGACACACAGACATATAAATATTCAATTTGGGTTGAATTTCTTTGAAATTAAATACTATAATTCTTCCTATTCGAATTCCAATTCAACTTCCAATTCAAATTAACACACATAAACTAAAGTGAGCCAATTATTCAATTCAGTATTGATGGAAACACCCTCCAGAGTCAGCTGACAGGATATAACCTTCCTTCAGAAGCCATGATAGATATCCTGAAGTTTAACGGTCCTCAGATATTAAAGTCGTATCAGAAACAAAAGGTCAAACTCAGTTACGTTCAAAGAGAAATAATGTGCAATCTCTTTCATAAATCCTCCAACGTCAGCAGGCGAAATCCTCCATGCTGCATCGTCTAATTGTCCCTGAGAGTTTGGGCTGGAACAACTTTTTGCAAAGTCGTCAAAATAAAAGCGCCAGCTATTTCCATAAAGACATTACAGATTCTCCAATTACATTTACAAAAAAAAAAAGCTTTTAGAAGCCTCCATTTTGCAATGCTAATGCAATTTAATGAAATATTTCAATGTGAAACAGACCAAAGGAGATTTCCTTGCATAATTCAACAGCGGTCCAGCTCTTTATCGATCCACACATTACCTCTTCGAATCCAGCCAGATGAGTCCATCACTTTTTTGGGTATTAATGATCTTTGGAATGAGGCACAAAGTTCACACAATTTTGCAAGACTTTGTCACTCTTATGGGATCAGGAAATAAGTACACTTCAACAAATGGATATTACTGGAGCAGAACCAAGTCCTTGCCTTCTAAAGAGTGCTGGAAATCCCAGAGTGCAGAGGTGGTTTTGTAACTGACACACAGAAGCCTCGGTGCTATTATGTAAGTTTAAGTGGTCCAGAGAGAGAAAAGGAGGGAGAGAAGAAGGGAAAGAGACAGGCAGAGGAGTGTGGTACAAGGCAAAGCTGGGTGAACGGGGATGCCATTGACCTGTTTCTCAGTGCAGTGCTTGCTGGGAAAGGGGGGCAGAGCGTAGTAGTGGCAGATGGAGCCAGACAGGTTGTCCATGAGGCTGAGCTCTCCTTCCAATGAGCCCTGGATCACCAGGGAAACTGAGTCAAACATAGGCCTCCGCTAAAAGCCCCAGCATGTGGCAGACAGGATGAATGATGAAGAGAGAGAAAGAGAACAGACAGAGACAGAGGCAGAGGAGATGACGAGGGGTGACGTGAATAACATTACACAGAGAAAAAACAGAGGAGAAATGAAGGAAGGAGAGAAGTTTGTAGACTATAACACAAGCAGCCAGAAGAGAGATTTACGAAAGGATAAACAAGCTACTCAGAATTCATTTAAAAAATTAAGATGTCATCATTTAGTCACCCACATTATTGACTGTCTTTCTTCTGTGGAACACAAAAGCAGAAATTCTGAACAATGGAATTCTGTTCCTCGGAAGAAAATCATATGGGTTTGCAACAACATGACAGTGATTAAATGATGACAGAATTTGAAATCTGAAGTGAACGGATCCTTTAAACCAGAATAGCTAAGATGCATTTCTTAGTTAAATCATTATGTGCAATTCATTATGTGCTGATCAGATGTAGTATTAGGCTCTGAACTTACAAAGATGCATTGCTCACAGGTAAAACATTTCATTCTACCACTGACATCCACAAGAGGGAACTAGAGCTCTATGTACATTTGTCCTGATGATGAGTAAAACATTTCGCCACGGCCACACTTCAGAAGAGAGCTGGAGGGATAATGTCATTGTTAACTTAAAAAATGGCTGGTATTCTGGAAATAGCCAGCCTACATTAAAAAAAGAAGAGGCCTGTATCACTACTTTCCCATGGCATCAGTCTGACCTCCGACCATTAAGTTTATGAGGAGAAAACAACAGTCACATCTCCATACGACAATAACAAAAAACGATGGACTTCCCCACTTTAAACAGTCTTTTCAGTAAACTTAAATGCATGTTAGTAGTGATCTGAAAGCCCTGGCAAATACTAATCTGCATTGTAGCATAGTTATTTTTTGAACTAATAAATAGTTAATTGTTAGTTTGACACTGGTGATAACCACTGCGGAATAAAATACTGCATATTTTGTATATTGTACAAAATCAAGATATTCATATCATATGTGAATGTTTTTAAAATGTTTTTAAAATGTTTTTAAAAGGTAATTAAAGGTTTCACCCAAAAATTATAAGTCTGACATCACGTGCTCACCCTCATGCCATTCTACATGAAGGATGAGTAGATAATGACATTTTGAAATGAAATTTTCATTTTTGGATCTCTATGCTGCTATTTACCACAGAAAATAACTTTACTAAGTTTAAAGAAAAAAACTCATGTTTATAATTAAGCACTTCAACAGAAGTCAACGGGGCACTGCGTTGCACTGAAATAAATTTTGAAGCACACAGTGTTATGCGTAGGACTACAAGGCTTAAACATTATATGTGTTTACACGACTAGAGTAACAAAATTGTTTACCATCTTCTTCTATGCAGAGTTCCTCTCATGACCATATAAAGCCAGTAAACCCTGCAATTTTCAGATGATACGTGCAATAATACCAAAAAGGGACTTTTCACATAGAGACAAATCCACAGGAATTAGATTGGTAATGCAGAACCAAAATCTCAGTAGTCCCACTGATAAAAAACAATATCAACATATCAAATACCGCACATTTTGTACAAATTAATATGAGTGCACTGATACAAATGCTTTAACCAACTATGAGCTGGACTTTTTTTTTTTTTTGCTTTTAAACCCTCCAGAAGGTCTTGCTCCATCGACTTCCTTTGCAAGTGCACTGCTGTAAACAAGATTTGTGTTTGTTCTAACAAACTGAAGGACAAAATTATTTTCAGTGGTAATAGAAAGCATACAGCAGATGCTTAAGTCTAACTGAACCAGAAACATTATTTTAATATG
>JAFVLL020008530.1:0-25525 GCA_021397915.2 Tor tambroides
CAGTAAACAAATTAATCACACTGACTGACATGCATGTATACGCGTTGTAGAGCATGTTGTGAAATGCTGTCAAAAAAGTTCAGCTGTGAAGTCACATTGCTATGCATGAGTTTATTTCTTATTGATTCGGCATTTGTGTGTTTTTACTGTTATACCGACCGCGTCTGCTGAAGGCTCTGTAGATTGGAGTTGTGATATTTTAATTCATTGGTCGATACATGTTAATGGAACATCATGGTAGCAGTCTAACTCAAGCAGAGTGTGGAGGAGGGCTGTACTTGCTGGAGTCGTTCGGGTTTTCACAGTAAATCAATACTCTAAAAACTGCTTGGGCTTTGGGAGTTTAACTCATAGCGGATAAAGAGAGGAGATAATGGCATGGGTATGTAAACGGGAGAATAAGATATATCCTTTATTGCTAATAACACTAAAAAATCAACAATGCTGTGATATGAGCATTATTTATTCTGACAACATAGTACAACCAGAAGAATTACTCAGCTATTTAGAAGAAGCAGTTGATACTGATGTTTAAATATGAAGCAGAAATCCATGTTTTTCAGTATTTATTAGTCACAAATAATAGAAAATCTGAATTATTTTCAGTCTAATAACAAACTATGTTAGACCAACAATATTTCACCAAAATGTTGTCTGGGAGCCAGTATGAATAACTTTTGTGGTGTAAATAACTTACACTTTAACTGTTAAAGGATAAAATAAAATTTTTTGTTTGTTTTTTGTCCATGTCCATGTTTTTTTAAAAGTACTTTAAACATTTTAGTAGTGTGATGCACTGTGGTCAAAAGGTCAAAATGTTAGTGCGTCGTGTTGCCATGATATTTTCTCAACTTTTTGGTTTTGCAGGATTTTAAACAGCTTTTTACAGTTTTACACTTCAACCAGGTTTTCAGTGATTAAAGTAGGAAAAAATTCTGAGGAAAAAAAATTGTGAGATGTTAACTCACAATTGTGAGTTTATAACACAATAGCGAGATATAAACTTACAGTTCTGAAAGGAAAAGTCAGATTTGTGAGAAAAAGTCAGAATTCTTAAAAGTTTGTATCTCGTAATTGTAAGTTTAAATCTTGCAAGTCTGACTTTTTTCTCAGAATTGCGAGACACAAACTTAGACTTGTGATTTCAGAAATGATGAGATAAAATGTCACATTTACCTTTTTATTTTTATCCCATGGCTGAAACAGGCTTCCATATTAAAAGGATTTTTTTTTTTTTAAAAATGTCATCGTTTACTCACGCTCATGTTGTTCCAAGCATGAAAGATATACAGTATGATGTTCTTTCTTCTGTGGAACACAGAGGGTTTTTATTTATTTTTCTATATAGAGTCCAAAAAATCTAAATATCTTCCTTTTGTGTTCCGCAGAACTGTTATAGGAAATGCTATAATCTCCACATTCTAGCTGGCAAAATTTTGCAGAAAGGGCACAAACATTTACAAACCCTGTGTGAGTGAGAGCTAATAGCTTCGTTTATGCACTGAGACTTCCAAATCCCTTTGCAGGAGCTGAGAGACTCTCTCGATAAACTTAGGTTCTCTCTCTCTACCTCTACGAAAGAACCCTTACCTAGCTTGTTTCGGTCGTTCCGACTGACACTTTTCTTCCTCAATCAACTCTTTTCAAACTCCTCCTGGGAGACGAACCCTCAGGTAGCATCACATTTCGGCCTCTGGGGGCACGTGAAGAAAAAAGAGATGTCCAGCTGGCCAGACACAGTTCTACAAACCTGCTCTTATGCAAATACAGCATTGTGCAAAGATTTATTATGTGCATGATTGGCAGATTTCGGTTTCCATGGTGAAAGGTGAGGGCTGTTTTGATCATTACGCTGTGAATCAAGTTCTTTGTCTGTGTTGAAGAAATGCTTTTTACAGAACCTTGCTCTTGTAATGTCTGTGAATCATATCAAAATGAGGTCTTTAGAAGAAGGGAAGTAATAATATTTATCTATCCACATACCATTATGTCATACTAATAAAATTAGACAATGCGGCCCTTCTCGAAGCATGTGAATGTGGTTTTACGTGCGAGCGCTCATAAAATGAGGAATAGTATTTGTCACTCAGTTTTATCCCAGCCTTGCAGGTGGGTATTTCTCTCAGACAGTGTTTGTACTTATGAATAATGGATCTTTGAGAGGTGACAGATTAAGTATCAGCATGTATTCATTATTTAACAGGCACATGAAAGGACTTTGATAACCTCCACACAGGCAGCCATTTCTCCTCTCTTATTGAAATGTCTGTGGCTGTGAATCAGTGATATACAAACCTGTTTGTCCCCACGGACTTCTTTGGACTGCAGTGTTGTATATTTTCCCTGCTCTTTTTTTTTACTCCCCAAATTATATATAACGCACCCCATGGCAGGTTATGATTCAGGATTGATTGGTGCACGTAAAAGTTAAGTTAACTTTGTTGACTGATTTATGTTAAGTGTTTTTTACTCAAGCAAATCTTTGTGTTTGTTCTTCTGTTGCGGTTGGAAATCTGAAAGCGTTCCAGAGCGGTTGGGATTTGAGACGGGAGGTAAACTGAAGATGTAACGTTCTCCGCAATGATTTCCTCTTGGGATTCGAGACCACGTATCCAAACATTCCAAAGACCCCCTCATTGCCAAATATGACATCTGATCACAGGTTACACACAGACAGAAATATGATGTTTGTTCAGAGGATTATGGGAAATGAGCCCCTTTATGGTTTTGTTGGCTCGGAAATAAACCGTCGCTTGCGTCGAGAAGCCGTATTGTTGGCCCTGCTCTCAAATGTTGACATTGGCCCCTAAACATGATGATGCTGATAATGATAACAGTAATGATCATTAATCCTGCTCTTGATTAAGTAGATTTGGATGCAAAGGTGATTCTGTCACACTGATTAATATCTCAGGGAGTTCATTCGAAACCGTTCCAGAATCGCTCTCGAAATTCCTCTTTTGTTTCAGGCAAAACGTGTCTTATTCAAATGGGCGAAGCAGCTGTCTGAGCTCTGTTAAGACAGCTTTATTCATAAGCACAAGCCATAATAGACCCCCTAAATTCTGTCTGTTTTGTCACAGATCATTTGTCATGAAATGAGTGGGCGAGGATTAGAAATATCCTTGTGCACATTCCGTGACATTAGCCAAATGGATAATGAACGATTAAATTTTCATTATTCCACAACACTCTAAATAATGTTTGCCCTGTTTGAGGTCAATGAGGTTCCTTTCCGGCAAACAAGGACACCATGTCTGATTTACGACATCTGATTGGAAGGAAGCTCAAATATAAGGTTGCATAATCCATTCCCCCATCTGCCCTTCAATTTAAAACTTAACACCAAAGTTATACGAGTTGAATGAACTTTTAACAACTAACTGTACCTATTTCCCAGCTTACTAGCTGTTTATCATTATGAACAAATTGCATTAATCCTCATGTTCTGTTTGGGTCTCTCAGGCCATTTTAGCTTAAAAAATGTACTTAACATTGAGCTATCAGGGTAATACTCGATATATAACTTATATTACTTACAGTACAGTATGCTTGGGACACTAGGATATAAAACATTGAATACTGATAAATGCAATATGTTTTGCCTGGTGTACACAGGATACTCTCCTGCCTGTTATTTATTTTTACTTTATTGTATTTTTCCAAATTGATACATTTACAGTTACATTTATGAAGTACAGTACATATGTACCTATTTTGCGGTAAAGCAGCGGGATATAGCTTCAATCGCACAGTATCCAGTAATACAGTCTCCTGGGGTTTGTTTAGGTCAGAGGAATATCTGCAGGGAAAATGAGAGTTTAATTTTGATATTACTTTTATTATGTTTCCACATACATCACTGAGACCTCTGGGACCTTAAAACAGTCACAACAGAACCTGAAGTTTAAAGGTGATGTATGTATTTTTTCTGATGGTAAAATGCTTATGCAGTTTCACAGCAATAAATGATGCAAAAGTTTTAATACTTAAGTAAAGCTAGTTTTAATTCATACCTTATAAAATACATCGATTTTTTTTCTCAGCATTTTAATAAAGTGGCTTGTTTATGAGATTTTTTCTGCATGCTCCAGGCTTCCTTGTTCACTGTTTTCAAATGAAGGTATTTATATATTTGGAGTGTGTTGGTAATTAGATCATTTGGTTCTGATAAAACCGAACTTTACAAGCACAAGATGATCATTTATTATACAAAGGCTGTGCAATGAAATACAGCACCTGGGGAACAGAAGGCTGTAAAACAGGCTGTGCTCTTTTGCTAGACTGGTGCAGTGCGGGCTGTAGGAAAATAAGCATGCAACACATTATTATTGCATGTGCTTTGAATATATTAGGCACACAGTTTCACAAATATAGCTGTTAAAAAAATGTATTACGCTATCTGATGTCATTTAATACATTGTTTGTTGCGTGTTATTGCTGGAATCTGTGAGTAATCGCTTAATAAATGATCTGAATTATTAGTTAAATGGTTCCACTTGTCATTCCGATCTCAGACTTCATGTCTGATCGCTTCTGTCTGGTGTTAAAAGGCCTGAATATTTTGCTGTTAAAGTTTCATGGGCTTTGGTCTGGCTCATTCATTGAAAAAGATCTGACATCCTTTTGAAAGTCTTCAGATAAGGATCTAGCGAGTTCACTGATTTTGTTCCAGGTATTTATTTCACTGCATGAATTGACTTGCATCACTATGCATAAAACTTCCAATCAATAGCTTTATCTACTTCTAAAACCTGGCGTGCTGGCTGCTAGTTAAAAGAATGACTGAGATTATCCAGCAATTAATCTACAAGTAATATATAGATGTCTGTTGAAGTGCCTGAGCCAGGGCTCTGTGAAGATCAGATCTTGATGAGATATGTGATATGAGAGGCCATTAGATTTACTAAAATATTCATGAATGGAACATGACCCTGGTTATTATCTAGCGCCTGCTAAACAGGTCATTGTGCGATGCCCTTTCATTTCACTGACTGAAATTGCGTTTTGTTCTTTTCAGATTCAATGGTAAGAGAAACCATTTACAGTTAGGCTTGCAAAACACACTATCCCATAGGAAATGGACTTTAGTCTAAACTATAGTGTGCATTTCTTTGAAAATATTGTCATACTGTCCTTGCTATCTCATGATTCAGTTTAAAAGACCTTGAAAGTAGATGTTGCATGCTTTTAAAAATAATTTGTCTTCAGTGGCTCTTTGCAGCTCTTCAGAAACCTCTTCTCATCAAGAATTTTCACTGTATAGGGTTCATCAGTTGCTGTGTGGTTTTCTTGGAGAAATTATTGATGTTATAGTACATTACACAGTACAGTAGGTTCTTCAGATCAGTGCATTGCTTTTGGGTTTTTTACAGTATCACTCTATAAAAACTACAGAATAAAAAAATCTTTGTAGAACTAAAAGATGCATTAGACTGTAAAACCATTTTTGGTTCCAATTGGGACTTTCATTTTAAGCTCGCTCCATCCATCCATCCATCCATAATTATGATTGGAATTGTTAACATTGCTACCATAGTGTAATTAAATGTCAAACAGATGGATACCAGAAAAATCCCAAGCTGAATTTGGGGTTATGATCTCAAGTTATTTTTAAAAGTTAATTGAAGTTAGTTTAACAATTAATTGTTGCATAATATTTGTCATTACCTTTTCTCCATGAGCAGGGAAATTGAAGTGACTGTCCATTAAACTAAATAAAATAAATAAAAAAAGAAAAGAAACAGGCAAGTCCAGTGTTGACACCTTCATTGAATATAATTGGAGCCTTTTCGTTTTGACGTGTCACGCTGCGCTGCACCGCTTGCATCCGGTGTAGACAGAGCGAATTGCCTTCCTATCTTTTTTAATCATGTGAAAAAAGATAACCAGCAGCTCATCAGTAATATTTCCTAGGACCTAAACTTCACCTTGCCAGTGACAGAGAGGCTACGCGTACCCAAGGCTATGCAGTATATGTTTATCTGTGACCTATTAGCGCAGAGAGCTGTGAATGGAAAGAAACATCTCACATTTTGATTTCCACATCATTAATAAAAGCAATTTACCATGTTAATATCTTGTCTCAACTGCAATTAACTCTGAATTATCAATGACCTTGACCGTGCGACCTCACAAGCTCATGAAATTCAATGTACAACTGTTGCGGCTTGCCTGTTGGCAATGTTATTTAGTGGCGTAACATGCAACGCTACAGCTTTTCTTGATCTCCGTCCATGCAGACGCTACTGTCAGTTCTTTAATTTTTCATCATCAGTACTGGAGCAGTTATTATGAATACGAAAAGCAGAAACGTTTCCTGTCAAGTGTTTTCGTCAATGTGGAAATAAGAAGTGTGTTTCATCATAATTAGCACTTTGGGAAATTTGGGGATACATGTAAAGTATACAGCACAATATGTTCCAGTTTTGGGAAAGTTTGAAGAGATGGAAAAGTATGAGCGTCTGCTGAGAACAGTCTCTAGGGGTGGTTGAAAGCCATCAATCTGTTGTTTAGCAAAGGTAGTGTTTCTTCTTGGACTGAAGCATGCTTTCAATCTGTGAGTACTGTAGTTTAGAGAAACATTTTAGCAAAAGGTCTGTTTCACTGACATGGATCATCTCACCCGTCTGAGGGCATTAGTCAACCTCATGTTTGACGAATGATTTTCTTTCTTTTGCAGAACGCAGAAGAAGAACATTGCAAAACTCTTTTAAATGCTAATACAGTGAATAGGGTTTTCAAGCTTAAAAATGATTCTAAAGCTCTAAATATCATAAAATTGATTCATATGGTTTGTGCACTATATGAACAGATGGAAGTCGACATTTAAAAACATACATCTAGACATCTTCCATAACTATTAGTGAACAAATCATTATTTTGAATAATATCTTTTCAAAGACTCAGCTGATCCAGTTCACAAAATGGGTGTGAATGATTGATTTACAAATCAGATCCATCCGGTATTTAAGTACAACTCACTGACTGATCCAGTTGCAACAGTTTGGTTCTTTTTGTCACAAAAAGCTATCATATTTTTTTTCAGAAGACTTTGAACATAGCACACAAGTATATGGACTGCTTTTATGATAATTTTATGATACTTTTATGGTGCTTTTTTTGAAGCTTGAAAGCCTCAGTTACCATTTGCTGTAATTGCATTGGGGAAAAAAAAGACCAGTATTAATCTTAATTTTTCCCTGAAAGCAAGTCATGAGTGTTTGGAACAACATGAGGGTGTGCAAATGATGACAGAATTTTCATTTTTGGGTGAACAATGCCTTTAAGCTTTCCTCCGATGTACTTGGGAATGTTTCATGCTCTTGTAAGATTCTCTCCACTGCAGGTTTTCCCACAGGTCTTTGCCTCCAGGTTATTGAATCGATGTGAACAATATCTTGACTTTGCAACGATGACACCGAAAGCCTTTAGAGGAGAGATGAGAGCAATGATATATTGATGCATGTTCCTGCGTGTGTTGGTGTGCAGGGTGAGACGAGTTCTGAGAATGGCCAAGTTGGAAGAAAATTGATAAGTTGAGTCACATTTCTCGTTGAAGCTATAGGAACTGCAGCCCCTGTCAGAAAGACTTCTTATTTTTTTAAAGGTTTTGTTCTATGAATCACAGCAGACGAATTACAAAGGCTTCAAAAAACTGCATTTTAGTCACCACTGAACAACTATAACCATTTATATGAAAGCCTCAAAATGTCTTTTTAAAAGTTTTACTACTTTTAACTTGTCAAGGTGTCTTAAAAGGCTGCATTCATCGTGTGAGGAGCTGAAAAAAAATATTGCAAAATGGATTGCCGTGGACTACAGGCCAAGCTGCAGTAAAAACCGGCAAAAACAGGGCACCATACTGTATATGAAGGAATTTTCTGTATTGATTTTTTTTTTTTTTTTTTTTTTTACAGGGGTTCATCTGTATTTTGAATTTTGCACTACATTGCATTGTGTTTCAGGGTTAATGGAAATGTGCATTTTTTTTCTCCAGTGTATACTGTATGATTGTTTAGTAATATAGAAATCAAAGAAAAAAGTATAAAAAGTATTTAAAGACACTAATTGTTATCTCTTTTTGAAGATTTACACATATGCCACAATGATGTTTTTGAATTTTTTTTATCATTTCGGATTAATTTGATTAATTAGCATATTATGTTCATATGTTCATTATTTCATCAGAGTTATTGCATTTGACAGGATCTAGACAGGATCTAACTATTTAACAGTTTAGAGTAGTTTAATCCATGTAAGCTTATTTTACTTTTAAAATAAATAAAAAAATGTGTTTATATCTATCAATTCAGAATTGCAAGATATAAACTCAGAATTATGAGACAAACTATAAAATTATAAAAAAAATTATATGAGAAAAAAAATGTAAAATTGTGAGGTAAAAAATGATCTATTATATTTTTATACCATGGTGGAAATAAGCTTCCGTAGAAATCAGAACAATATAACAACAAAAGTCACAACCGTAAACACAGTTGCCAGTGAGCCTATAAATCTGCCATTTTGGGATGTTGTGCCATTCCTGTAGACGGATTTGATGAAGTTTCTGGCCATGGGCTGGCAGAGGGTCACTTCTCCAGTGTAGTCTAATGTGTTGGTCACGCTCTCGTGAGATCACTGAAGGTCAAAGCAGTCGGCACCCAATGGAGCAACTTACTCCGTGGTATCTGGCAACACATAATGTGCCTGCAGCATGCCGGTAGCTTTTTCCCTTGCTTCAGGTAACATTTAAGGCATAATGGAAGGCATTATGGAAAACCGGGGCCATTTTCTCGTTGTGGCTTAGGTTTTGAATTTATATATGTGCCATTAGCATCATTCATATGTATTGCATATTTGTAATAGCAAATTTTCAGTTCAATTTAACCCTCTTAATAATGTCAGACTATGAATTATGATTACATAGAAACTTCATGAATCACCACTTAGAGGAAATGTATTGTTTGTGGGACATTATGAAGCAAATCATTAGGCAGCAGCAGAAAAGAATTAAGTTAACAGACGCAGAAAATATTACTGTCGGGTTAATGATCTGTTTGCAAAGCAGGAATCGGAAAGTTGCTAATGTGGTTTGTTTTATAAAAGTGCCATGGAAATGAAATATGCATTCATTATCCGAATACTTCAAGCTGTTCAGCTAAAATATTTCAATCCAAATTTGCACTAGAAATGGGAAGTGTTAGCAGTGTAGTAGAACAAAAATCCTTTGTAACTCTTAAAGATAAAATCCATAACTGCTGCTTCCTCTGAATGTCAAAAATTAGGTCAGTTGCGCCTGTATTGACTCTGCCTACAGGTTTTATTGTTTAAGCTAATGCGTTTTTGTACCTCGGTTTGTTTATTTCTGCCATAATGTTTTTATGCCCCACTTTTGCTATTTGTTTAAGATTTGTGGGACTCAATCACTGCTAATTAATAAAAAAAAATATTTATACATACGCAAATTGCTCTCCGCCCTTAGAGAAATGCACACAGTTGGTACAGTAGTTGTTTCTCATTGTATTTAATAATTAAATAGCAACAAGCATCCAGAGTGGTGCTTTTACTGCAGATGCTGTCAAATAATTAACTATTTTTCACTGGTGAGCATGTAAACAGCGACCTAAAAGTAAACGGTTTGTTAGATCTCATGCTAACATCTGAATAAGTTCAGGAGGTAGAAGAAATGCAGCAGAATCGGTCGACATCAATCTGTGATCTGTATTTAAGGGCCGACTATGAAACAACAGCAACATTAATCAAGCCGCCCATCCAGATGTTCTCAAGGTCAGGCTGTTGCACACAAAAGGCTACATACTGGCACAGCACTAGGGGAAATGCTGCATAATATTATCGTTTTAGTAAAGCGCTCATCTGCGGAGGAAGATAGGTAGCTGAAATTGATTTAGAATATGTGAGACAAAAACTCCTTTTTTTTTGTAAGAGAAGAATTATAGATATGCAATGAACCTTTAGACTTTCCTTCAGACAATAGATTGTCAGGCTGATCAAAGAGAAAATGTTTTGAGCGGAGTCAAGTGCAATCATCTCACAATCTGTCATTTACCACTTCAATTCAAAAAATAATTTCACAGCTACAATATTGTCATCGCATATCATCTGCTACAGTTAACACACATTTCCATTATCTTGCCATACACACTATATATTGTGTACAGAAAATACATACACAAAGTCTAAAGCTGCAGTGACAGGTTTTCTTTTGCAAAAAGTGGCAGGAAAATTTACAGTTTGCTGAAGGTATGTTAACTATATCGGATGAAATGTGATGACACACCAATGTTGTAGCTGTGAAATTATTTTTTGCATTGAAGCGGTAAATAATCATGCTGATAAATAGGCTACCAAAGGTTGGATAACATTTACTGTATTGCCATTAAATTAAATTCTGCACAAGAAAGAATTAAATTCAAAACAGGAATGGATACATACATATATTTGACTGATTATCCATGTTTATTCCATGACATGCAAAAAAAAAAAAAAAATGTTAATGCCATCAAATGAACAGACATCAAAACAATTTTACCACAATATTTTAAGCGGGAAAAAACTTTGTATTTATATATAGACATTTATTTAAATGTATTACCTATATTGAGTAAATTAGAGTATTATGGGAAAGTGAATATAAATACTAAATACTAAACTAAATGTAAGTGGTAATTTAAATATTGGAGAATGATATACAGTATTATTTTATGTAAATTATTTAATGTATTATTAAATTGCATGTATTATTAAAACTACACTGAAATTTTACTCAAAAATTGCTTGTAAATTGCATGCAGTGAAATGATTGTGAATGAAAAGTGAATAGCATCGAATATATTTAATTTAGATAAATATAGGTTCATTCTGATCTTATTCATCATATCTCATACACACACAGCATTGTAATTATAGTTTAAAGTGCTGACACCCTGTGGTGAAACAATCATGTTTACCAGCCAATGCTTTTTCATGTCTCTGAAAATGTCCGTACTTTGAAATCATACTGCGGACTTTCATTTAAATAAGCATTTAATTCAACTATAGCACATTGAAAATATACATAAATGGAATAACTGAGCTGTATTATTTCAAAACAGAAGTGTGTCATGAGGCTCCGTGCAAGTAGTCCATTCTACTTCATTAATTTCAAATTACAGTTGTTCTTCCTGTGTGCTTCTGTAATTCCCTGTAGTGAACAGGATGTACAATATTTAAGTGTTGTATTGTAATACAACACTTACATATTGTGGTAATCTCAAAGGACAAGGGTTGCATTCAAGCTTCATATGCATTTGTACATCTATACCTAAGAAATAAATCATGAATCAAGATGGCATACTCTTATAATCACTTGAGGGGGCACACAATCGGTAAGTGTTTACAACGTGCTGGATACATCTGTCATGGTTTTCATTCCTACACCGTTCTTCTCAGGAGATTGAAACTGTATCTGTACAGGGCATTGAAACACAGGATGAGATCTCTTCAGAGGATTATACAACCTTATCTCCCTAATCAGCTGAAAAGAGTTGAGGATGATTTGATCTATGAAAGAATCATCTGGGTGAGCAGTCTGTTTTCAAGTAGTTGTGATCACCTTATAATCCTTTTATATGAATTTAGAACAGCTTGGAGGATTTAACGACTGCATTCATTGCCGCTGGCTGTCAATGCTTCATGTGAGATGTACGGCAGAGTGGCAAATCCATGCAAATTGGTGTGATTGTTCAAAAATGATCCAAGAAAATAATTCATTTGTAAACATTTTCTTTCAAAGAAAGTGTGAAATACATCTGAGTCCTCTGTGTCATGGTAGAATAAGCAGTCCTCAGTTTGATATGTGACCTGTCATATTAGCTCAGGGAGCCAAGTATGGACACATTAATCAGGTCAAAAGCTCCTAGTAAATCACTTTCAACCCAAGGCTATGGTTACTGCTAAAACACAGATTCGTGAGGAGGTTGTGTGATTGTTTTTCTTTTCTTCTTCTTCTCCTTTTTTTAATGTACTATTTTTTTTTCTTTTTTAATATGATCCCTGGTACAGTGCATGTAAATGTAAAACGTTTACTTAAAATGTGACTGTTATAAATGGAAAGTAAAGAGCGCTCAGTGTGCATTCACTTATGGTCTTGGAGTTGTCTACACTGCATAATGAGTAACTTATTAACATCGTGTTGGTTTACACGTTGTTAGTTGTAACGAAATGATTTGAGACTATGTAGAACAGTCAGCGAGGCTGTTCCAACGAGTGGATGCACGAGTGACAACACCTCTGATTGGTCATTGTGCTAAGCAGACAAGTCTGTGATTGGCTACAAAGCTTAACGCTGGTAAAGACATTGCAAATAGAAACTCTTTACAGAAGCGTTTGAAACTATCGGCATGCAAAACTCGTGAGAGGTGAGAGAACTGGCTTACTGTCTTTATAAATTAAACTTATAACATTATCGCGATATACGTTATATTTTGTATCGTCAGCAAAGATAATACCGCAAATATTTGATGTAATGCCCACACACCAAAATATAGGCATTGTCTCTGTAAATGTGCCATGTGGCTAAAAGTGCTACATTTAAGAAGCTGATTTTTAAAGCATATTAGACATAGTTCAGTCATTTATGTTGGAAAATCTAATTAATTGATTAATAATTTAAATTTAATCTGACATAACCAAAACAGCAAAAGCCAGTATATTAATCAATATCAATTAGTTTTTATAAGTGGAGCAGAATAGCCTCAGCCATATGAACGTAATTAGAGAGCATTGCATGATTTCCCTTCATGTGGTGTGATTTCTATTCAATTATTTACTTGTCTGACACAATGTCTTTGAATTATCTTGACGACTTTTTGCTGCAAATATGAGATTAAGTGTGATTAATTTGATGTGATTGATAGCTTAATATTTGTAAAACGTTTATAGTGTTTACATAAATTGATTTAATAGGTGAATATATTCAACTGAAGCATATATTTTATGCCGGCAGCAGCGAGTAGATTAAAGGTTGGCCATTATAAGGGTTGTATTTGTGTTTTTCTGCTCGCAAGTGAGTGCATATGACCAAAATAATCAAACAAGACAATAGCGGGTCCAATCTGGATGCACTCGCCCCACATGGCAATACTCAATTTGTTTAGTGTCCACATGCAGGTACGTTGATTTGATGCAGAGTTGAAAGCTCAGGAGTCAAGAGAACCTCCTTGTTTGTTTTGATGTAGTGCGTAAAGCGAAGTCATCCATCACCCCCTCTGACAGAGGACGAAATAGGGTCCATGTCGCTGAGATCCCCTGGAGTCTCTCCGCTGCCCCTTTGGGCCAAGGCAACAGGTACAGGAATGATAACATCCATCTCATTGTCCGGCAGTTCTAATTAAAAGATATTTGACCATGATTTTACAGTTTTCATGGTGAAAAAAGTTTAAGAGATAGCTTTGTGCCTTTTTATAGTCATACACTCCTAGTCAGCTCTCTAGATGAATGTTATAATTGGCAGTTGAACTGTAGCATGCTTCATTATTCATATTGTGCCGTTGGTATCTGTGGAAGGCTGTTTGAAGGAGAAACGTATTCCCTTCGGACTTCCCATGAACTGGGTGTGACGCCACAGGAGCAGCTTGAAAATTCAATGTTTTGTTGACCGTCTACCGGAGGACGGACATCAAATGTGCGATAATGAAACCCATAGAAAGGGAAAAGCTGCTCTCCATTTAATAGGCCCATCCATCGGACTGCTCTTTTTTTGTGTGTGCCCATTAGCGATGATAAACAGAACACACAAGTCGGTAAAACAGCACTTGTCTTTTAACAGTTTCGCTTTATTTTCTCATAGACACTTTTAATGTTTTAAAATCAATGCCGTTTTCTTGGTGAACTCGGTTCCTTTCATCTATACTGAATCAAACATCTCACCGCTCGTAATAGAGTTTTTTTCTTTTTCCCTTATAGATGGTCGGTTTAAGATGAGTTCTGAAGATTTGTTTTCAGATATTCACAGAGCAGCTCCTCTCTACACAAGGTCATCATTTCAACACTCATTACCTGTCGTTTTTCTTGTGCACACACTGTATCTACCAGGTTTTGCAGACATCTGCTGTAGCCGCATATATTCTTTAAATTAGTTCCCCTTCTTGACTTACTCATGTAAGCTGTACTGACTTTGTGCCACTTTTACTTATTTATTTTTCCAGGAAGGTTGTAAGAGTGCGGCCATTATCCATAAAACTTGAGTGTATCAGGGTAAATTCCCCAGGACAGCTGTGGATGATGCTCGACTCTGAGTCGGAGCCGTCATTATAAATAATCTCAAAATTGCCCTGCACCTGTCACAGCTCACTGAATGCAAAACTTCCTAGAGGGATAATGATACCCTTGGAAACAGATAAATGTGCCATGCGTAATCACAGGCTCACGAGCGCTGTGAGGCTCACAAGTTTATTCTGGGAGGCAAAAGGTGGAGAAAAAAAAATAAGAAAAATGGAGGAAGGCTGTGACAGAAGCCAGGTATGAAATCAAGACT
Organism: Tor tambroides; assembly: GCA_021397915.2. Taxonomy (NCBI): domain Eukaryota; kingdom Metazoa; phylum Chordata; class Actinopteri; order Cypriniformes; family Cyprinidae; genus Tor; species Tor tambroides. The sequence goes on from JAFVLL020008530.1 coordinate 14,537, forward strand.
CTTTCTTTGCCAGCACTGCCGAAGGCTGGAGTTTGAAGTCAGCGGTCAGACGAATGTGTGCCGTGCATTTAGAGTGCTAAAGATGCTGTAAAATGCGAATTCCCCTATTTGCACAACATCACAGCTCGGTAACGTCTCTGCTCTGTGGGCAAGAGGGCAAGGGTCCTTAACCCTTTCATCATCTCAATAAATGTGAGGTTGAAAGATCCCTGGGCTGTTTTAACAGCTTTATTCCTGGACCAGGCCTGGACGAGCATGAGAAGAATTATGGCAGTGGCTGGCTTGATTCACATTAATATTTAATTCCTCACTTTTATCTCATTCCCACAATGTGAGAGATACTGTAGGGCTTTGGATCCCGACTTTAGAGAGAAGCTAGTGTACCTTGCTAAGCCTTGAGCTGAGAGCAGAGTTGAAAGACCAGTGTGAAAATGGAGGAAGCGATCAATAATATCCTCAGTTAGTTGGCGACCCCGCTGAGGATTTTTCATACCCGTTTGATCCACAGGTTATGCTTTTGTTATTCAGTTCATTTCAGAACCCGATTTAGTAGGTACTCGGCAAAGTAATGTTTCTTGAGTGTTTTGCCTATACTGTGATTGATTTCACATTGAACATCCCAACATGGCACCAAACCTTATGCAAGAGCAAACAAACATTCAAATGTATTAGTATTGGAATGTGCTATATTTTGAGTTAATCTGATGTGATGTATTCAGATCCCCAAAAGGCTTGTTTTTATAGTTCCTTTCTTCCGTCTCTTTAATTTTGATGGTTTCATGCTATCTGCAGACAATAATCCACCACATGGAACACACTGTGGTGGGCAAAAACTATGTTTAGCCTTGTTGCAAGTGAACCTGCATTTAATGTATTCTGGGTTAAATTTTTGTTCAAAGTTTTTGAGGATGAGGGCATGTCAAGCTTACCAACCTATTGACATCTACCTAATTTGACTCATTTCTTTCAAGATACAGATGGATTTGAACCAAAAACTACTACCAACAACAAAAGTGTAAACTCCTCCATTTTAATGTTGAAAGCACACTCTCAGAAAAAAGGTACAAAAGCTATCAATGGGGCGGTACCTTTTCAAAAGGTACACCTTTGTACCTAAAGGGCCCATATTGGTACCTTAAAGCTACATATTAGTAACTAAAAGTTTACTGAAAAGGTACCGCCCCAGTGACAGCTTTTGTACATATTGTGCATGTTTATTTTTCTACCGTAAGTATGCATGATTAAATGGTCGTTAGTTTTATTTTACTATTTACAGCTATCATATGCATTTAGATCATGACTGATTAGAATAGACCTGTCTGGGCCTACCAGAGGAGAACCATAGATTTAATGTTTTGGTATCACCATAACCTAGCTATAAATGAGTTATACACCATATCTTGATTATATAATCGGTGAAATATTTATAGAATTATATGAAAATGCTGTTATTGATGTCAACCTGACTTTAAAATCAAAGTTCAATGCCCCCAGGGTTTTCTGAAGCTTAATAATCATTTACGAATGTATCTGTGAATCCCTCGTTTCTGACAGGTTTATTCTCCAAGGACAGCAGTGATGAAAAGAATAAGACTACAAGAGTTGATTCTCTCTGTGAGTTGTTTATCTTTCACATGGAAAGATTTTTTGACTGGAAAATCATTTGAGCCTTTCAACCTTGTGACCTGCCAAGATCACCTTGAATTATTAATTTGCTCTTTTTAGAGTGGCGAGACATCTTTTGAATGCCGCTCATGATGTTTGGACCACCACGTGTACTGTGCCAGTCAAATCTTAATTTGGGCCACTCTGTAAGCACAAACCATTACTTTGTCTGAACACACATTCTTTAGAAGTGCCAAATTGGCAGCTGTAAGCATTGGCTATGTCTATGTTATTATCAAACCTGCAAGTTGTCCTTTGTTTATCATGCTTGTATTGTTTGCATAATGTTTTTGCAAAATGAACTCTTGAAACTAAAATTAATTTGTGGCTTTTTATTGTGTTTTAGTAAGTTCAGTTGTGGAGTCGTGAAAATATTTATTTTTTGTTGTTCAGGAACAACTTTGCACTAGCAAAGAAGCAGCAAATATCTATTTTTGAGTGTTGTTAAACTCTTCACCTGTTTAAGATTCAGACACTTGAATCTTTTCAAAACCCATGACGCATCTTAAGAGAGGAGATTTAACATTGTGACCTAGATATTTTACGAAATCATCCACTTTTCAACTCAGGTCACAGACGAGAGAGGAAAGTCCATCATGAGGGATTATGGCTGCATAATACATTCACAGATTACTATTCTGTCTCAAATGCTGAAGCAAGGCGGTGCATGGAAATTCTACAAATGTTATGCCAGTAATGACTAGAACATTTCTGTCAGGTCATCTTTTTACTGATTCAGCCCAGAGAGATAAATGGAAATATTACTGAATGAAAGTAAAATCCCACTCAGGGTTGATTAGGGAACAAAATTACTGCACTTCTTAATGGAACATTTTATAATTTAACATATAAAATGTGATCAATTTTACTAATGCCGACAGAGACTGGTGGTTAATAGAACAGTTCTCTGACATTTATTTTCAGTATTGTCTAAATGGACTCTTACACTTTTGGAACTGAATTAGAGTCAAATCCAAAAGAAGAGTGCATTCAAGGGCGAACATTTGCCTGTCTATTGTGTAGAACTCTACACAGAACATGATACAGAGTGGACAGCAAAGCCATATGAGAAAGCCTATGCTTCAACAGTTCATCGGTAGTAGGGAGGGCCAATGCATCAAAATGGAAAACCTGACAATGGGTTCGTTTCCCAGCAGCAGGGTTCAATCTCCACCTTTCTTTCAGCGCTCAAAATAAAGCCCTTGAGCTGCTGTTTTTTTGTTGTTGTTTTTTTTTTACTTTTGAGTTTTCTTTCTGTGCAAACACACTGTGTGGAAAAATGGTAGAAGACCTAGAGTGTAATAAAACACGTAACATTTCACAGCTTCAAGGATTAATTTCCATATCTCATCTGTTTTGACGAGTAATTCTTTGTCTTTACCAGAAACTCATAATATAGAAGTATGAATAAAGGCAGAAGTACTGGTTATTGGTTTGCTTTTTTGAACTCGCTGTATCAGTTTTAGAGGTTGATATATATATATATATATATATATATATATATATATATATATATATATATATATATATATATATATATATAATTTTTTATTTATTTATTTTTTGTACTATTATTATTATTATTAAAATCCCATTTTTTATATGGTCAACTGTGTTTGAAACTAGACTAGACTACTTTTTAAATTTTATTTTAGCCTTGTCTCAGACCTTCTGTCTTAAAAAAAACCCCAAATATTTAAAGAGTGGAATAATATATTTAAATTTGATTTATTTAAATTCTTACACAGTTTGTGACAATCTTTATGACAGTTCTGGCATAATTTCCAACAATTTTGCCACAGATTAAATTTGATTTAAAAGTTATGCACTTGTTTAAGTAGACAACTGTCAGTGAATAGCATATTCAAGATGAAATACGAGACATAATCAAGGTAATTAAGACTTCTGAACATTTTTATTATCAGTGTCATTTCCAGGTAATTAAAAAAAAAAAAAGGAAATTGTATACATAATATGCTAGATATGAAATTAGAATGAATAATAACTTACATTTTATTCCAGAAATGTTTAAAAGTCATGTCCATCATGACATTCTATTACCACAATACGTCATTGTGATTGAAGGGACAATGATTATTTCAGAAAGATGACGGAATTCACAGCAAACTGTAAAAGTGTGTTTTAATCGAGTTTACTTTCTAAAAGTACCGTAGTTGAAGAAACACTCTTTTGTGATTGCATTTCTGCCCTTTCTCTCAAAACACAAGTCAGAGGCACATTAAATCTGTTATGCTGTTACAGTGATTAAGTTCAGTCTTGGCTAAATGCTTCATTTCACACTGGGGATTTTCTGAGCTTGCCTCAATTATGTTGTACATATATTAAGACACTTAATATATGTGCCACAATTAAAGAGTTTTCATTAGATCAGACTGAATGATAATGGAAGTGCTAATGCGGTGACATGAAGGTTCTCAGGATGCAAAGGTTAGGTCCGGGACAATTTCTTAATCATCTTCAAATGTCAAGAGGCGAAGCCTGGGTGCAAATGCATATCCTAACATTAGAATGCAGCTCTTCAAAACACCAGCACTTAACTGTTCACAGTCAGTGCGAGTCAAGTCAAGTCAAGCCGTAGAAATCAAACTTTCTTTGAAAACAATAAGCCAATGGCAAGAGCCGAAATGACAACAAAGAATGAATGATTTAAAATGATATTTATTGTGGCACTAAATAAAGCACAACAAAAGTCAGACAAACACAGATGACAAAAGATGAAAGGATTCCTGTAGTCAATAAACAGGACAGTCTCATGAGGGAGACGGCAATGCGACTTTTATCCTGCACAACCAAAATGTCATTCCTGTGACATTCTCGCCTTAATTTGAAGGACTGTTTTCAACCACAATATGTTTTATTATTTCTATAATTGTTATTTTAGAAGAAGTCTCTTATGCTTACCAAGTCTGCATTTATTGGAGTAAATAACAGCTTAAAAAGTACAGTAAAAATGTTAATATTTTGAAATATTATTACAATTTAAAATAGCTGTTTTCTATTTTAATATATTTTGAAATGTAATTCACTCCTGTGATGGCAAATCTGAATTTTCAGCAGCCATTACTCCAGCCTTTAGTACCACGTGATCTTTCAGAAATCATTCTAGTATACTTATTTGGAAGCATTTGAAATGTAATACTTTTTTTTAGGATTTTTGATGAATGGAAAGTTCAAAACAGTATGTTCAGCAAATGCAAATAGCAAATGGAAATCTTTTGTAGCAGTATAAATGTCTTTACTGTCACTTTTGATCAAATTCATGCATCCCTGCTGAATCCTCTAACCCGGCACCAGATAGGGAAATCTGAATGTTGTTTGAATATGGTACAAAAGTGACATATTAGTGGTGCAGAACTTCTTTATGAGAGTGTTGGATATATTTAGAATGGTGTGTTTGTTCATGACAACAGGCAAATGAGTCATACCTATTTCTCTTAGAATTTCCAAATAAACCATTGTGTTTGCTGGAGTCCAAATTACTCTGTGGAATAAAGACCATATGGATTATTGTTCATAGCTGAAACTGCCTGGCACATTTGTATGTGACTTTAATTAAGAATTCCAAGCATGTTACATAATCCATCGGCCCAGAGGTGAGGTGAGGAATAAGTCACTGCCTCCAAGATTGTTTCTATTAATAATTAATTAACCATGAATCTGTGATCTTGTGTCCTCTTTTTGACGTTATGAAACATTCTCATTACTGTACCCTCATTCTGGTTTTGTTCCAACTATAATGACGACATGATCATTTTTTGCTCTAAAACAACCCTAACATCTTCCTAAAGTCTGAGACCATCTGGGAGTAAGCAGAAAATTATTGCACAGTATTTTGTTATAAGTTAATAATCAAATAATTTGTGACATTGATCATGTGTCACAAATCAGACAGCCAGAAGATCACCTCAAATCCTGCTGAAGAACATAATCATCAGATTTGACAAAAAGTTGTTCATGCATCACAAGGGCTGTTGTCATTAGAGCAAAAGGGGGACAAACCAAAAACATTTTTGATATTATATTGACATTTCATTTCAACTATATACTTAAATTGTTATGTTTAAAATGTACATTACCATTCAAAAGTCTCTTATGCTCACCAAGGCCGCATTTATTTGATCAAAAATACAGTAAAAACAGTAATACTGTAAAATAGTATTACAATTTAAAACAAAGGGCTTCTATTTTAATACATTTTAAAATGTAATTTGCTCCAGTGATGGCAAAGCTGCATTTTCAGCAGTCATTACGCTAGTCTTAAGTGTCACATGATCTTTCAGAAATCATTCATGCTGATTTGGTATTTAAGAAACATTTGAAATAGCAATACCATTTTAATGAGAATAACAAGAAACATCTTAATACTAATGTTGAAAATGGTTGTGCTGCTTACTATATTTGTGTAAATTGATACATTTTTTAAACATTTTGTATGAATAGAAAGTTCAAAAGTAGAGAATTTATTTGAAAACAAATCTTTTGTAACATAGATGTCTTTAATGTCACATTTGATTAATGTAATGCATCCTTGCTAAATAAAAAAAAAAATATTTGTTTTCTTTTTACGAACTTTTGAATGGTAGTGTAATTTGTAATGAAAACAGAAAAAGAAAAATAGAAGCATTTTCAGGTGGTCTCATACTTGTGGATTCTGCTGTGTATATGTGCGACTGTCTGTTTGGAAACACACTTTTGAAGTAAAACCTTATTGGCATGCTCTGCCAGCAATTGAAATCGATTAACATCATCCACTGGCCTTGTGAGTGTCCACTTCCCCTGCAACAAATTTAATGGAATGTTTATTTATTAAGTAAGTATGTCTCTCTGTTGTAGTTTCACTGAGAGGCTGAGAAATGTTAAGCACTGGTCTTATCTCAGCTTCTAGCCCTTGAGCTTGACTATGTAAGATATGTGAGCTCCTTCCAAATGCAAACCTTGATATGTCGTAATCAGGCCCCAGGAGCAGAGAGAGGCTGCACAGGATGCCTGATCTACAGTCCCCGATAGTACAATTATTAGACATTAACCTTCCAGACAGTCAAACTCATTTGGCTGAGAGTGTTACAGCTCACAAGCTCAAACTCTCTGCCTCTTAATGTGACATCAACTGACAATCTGAAGTGGTTTATAAAATAAACTCATCATTTTGTGGCAGGAATTAAAACTGCAGTTGTTGATAGTCATGAACAGCTTGTTATTAGCTGTCATGAGTATATGAAGAGAGTTGGAGTTCAGCTGTGAACTGAATTGTTATTTGATGTCCACTTTGCTTTGACACGGTCTCATTAAATCTGACAATTTTGTGGCATATTTGGCTACAAATCAAAAATATGATTTGTATGAAATATCTAATATACATAGAATGCAGCTTTTTGCACATATAAACAAAAAAAATCAAACCTTAATGTTGTGATATTTTTAAATATGTTTGTAGTTTTAAATAATATTCATATATAACAAAAAATTCAGGCACAATTGCATTGTAGTGGATGCTTTTATTCTAGACAGATTACAAGTTGTGATTCTTTGTGAATCAACATTGAATTGACTCAAGCTAAACGACAATATTATTGTCGTCTTTAGAGCTGCTTATAGCTAAATTGAACTTTTGCTATTGATGAACTTTACCGTTATTGAACAGAACCGAACTGACTGAAATGAATAATGACCTTTTAGAGCTGCAGAGCTTGAATTTTCTCACTAATGAAGCAGTTTTGAAACTATAATGATTTGAAAATCTAGCTCACAACAGGTACAAAATATAAATATATGAATTATGCAGTTTTAAGAATTTTAGAGCCAACAAGATTAGAGAAAACACAATTATAGTCTTTTCAAAGAACATGACCTGTACTTACTTTCCGAGCCCTTGTAGTTGAAGTATTTCTACAAAAGTTGAAAGAACGAGCTCTCTGAGTGGAAAAAAAGAATATACATTGGGAAATGCCAGTGATACATGTAAGCCAAGACAAGCACGGCTCAGCAGGCCCACCGTAATAACTCACCTTTGACCGAGAGAAGGAGCGCGGCTTAACTATACAGCCTTTTATCCATTCCTCTCCTTTAATTCCATCATTTCCTCTGTGCCCTGATAACCTGACAAGTCTTGTAAATCAAAAGTCAAAAGTTCAAATACTATGTCATAAATTTCCTGACTGAAGAAACTCTATACATCTATGGCTTGAAATCTCTCATTCTCTCTCTCAGCATGAACATATGCTCATCCCTAAATATTCTCGCTGAGTTCATTGCATTTGAACAGGTGGCTTCCAGGCCTATACATTTACACTGTAAATGTATACCTGTTATCTGTTCAGAAGTTGTATTATTGTTAATATTCTAATATATTACAATAATTCTTTCGTTATTACAGATGGATAGATGCATAAATAGATAGATAAATAGACAGACAGACAGACAGATAGATAGGTTGATTGATTGATTGATTGATTGATTGATTGATTGATTGATTGATTGATTGATTGATTGGATGGACGGACGAACAGATAGATAGACTTAGATGGATAGACGGATAGATAGATAGACAGATGGATAGACGGATAGACAGACAGACAGACAGATAGACGGACAGACAGATAGACAGACAGATAGATAGATAGATAGATAGATAGATAGATAGATAGATAGATAGATAGACGGATGGACGGACGAACAGATAGATATATTTGGATAGACGGACAGATAGACAGATAGATAGATGGATGGATGGATGGATAGACAGACAGACAGACAGACAGACTTAGATGGATAGATGGATAGATAGATAGACAGATGGATAGACAGACAGATAGATAGATAGATAGATAGATAGATAGATAGATAGATAGATAGATAGATAGACGGATGGACGGACGAACAGATAGATAGACTTAGATGGATAGACGGACAGATAGACAGATAGATAGATGGATGGATGGATGGATGGATAGACAGACAGACAGACAGACTTAGATGGATAGACGGATAGATAGATAGACAGATGGACAGATAGATAGATAGATAGATAGATAGATAGATAGACAGACAGACAGACACAGACAGACAGACAGACAGACAGACAGACAGACGGATGGACGGACGAACAGACAGATAGACTTAGATGGATAGACGGACAGACAGACAGATAGATAGATGGATGGATGGATGGATGGATGGATAGACAGACAGACAGACAGACAGACTTAGATGGATAGACGGACAGATAGATAGATAGATGGATGGATAGGTAGATAGATAGATAGATAGATAGATAGATAGATAGATAGATAGATAGATAGACAGACAGATAGATATATTTTTCTTTCTAGAATTTTTCTTTATTATTAATTGCATTTTTAACATCCTGGGTAAAAAAAAAAAAGGTTACATAATCCCATTGTATCTCTTTTTGACAACATCAGTTCATTCCTCAGTCAAGTTGACGTGAATTATGTTGTATATAACGTACGATAAAAGTGGGTGGAGTGCACTAACCGATCACTCAGTCATATTATGAGATTGAAAATGGCTTTAGTGTTCCTCCACTCATTGGGGGCTCTGGGTTTTTCAACAGTCCTTGTGTGGGTTTAAAAGCACTTTTGAGCAAATAGACTGTAATGTTTTATCATTTTCAAATGCTGTGATTGGTGGACAGTAATGTTGACCCTAATGCTTCCTTTTAGATCATAACACTAGAATGTTATTACAGTGTTTAACTCTACCACAAAAGAGGATGTTCGTAGTGTTTCCACATTCGATTAAAAAAAGTTTCTGCTTCAAAAACAGTTTCAGTCAGCATCAGTCATGTTTGGCTGGCGCTTTCTGATGCAATCATTTTATTTTATTTTTATTTTTGGTTATGCTTTCCTGCTCAACACACTCAGTGACTCCTTTAAATGAAAGCACACATCCAGGGCTAGTTTAAAAATGCTGCGAACATAATTGTGGAACCTCTGAATACATAATTATGTTGATACAGCGTTTTCTGTTGAGTTGCAGCAGATCCAGTACCCACAGGAGTCTGGGGTTTCTATACCCTGTAAGGTACAGATCTGACCTGCATGGCACCCTTTGTACTGCCCAAGGGGGCTATCAAAGTTCTTACTCTAGTTTCTTGGCTTTTTAAAACTACTTCCTCTGAAGTCCTTTCATTCTGCAGTGAAGGTCTGCATATGTAAGTGTTTTCCTTTTAATATTCTCTCTATGCAACTATGGGACCTTATTGAGCACACAGTCCTAATGAACCTCATGTCTACAGACTCGTTTGTTCTGACATGGCCAACATATTCACATGCATGTTTGAACTAATGACTTGCACTGAATAATTGTAGATGGTAAAAGAGATTAATTACAAAGCTATAGCCTAAGTGAATAAACAAGGAAAATTTCACTTGTAGGAACTATTTGAGGAATAGAGGTTTCTATTAAAATAGTAGAAATTGTAATAATCATTAATAAAACAAGAATGTCTATTGGATATGTAGATTTTCCTTATATTAATGACTAAATGTTAACAGAACATACTTTTCTTAATATGGGTGTTGTCATTGCAACTCATTAGTTCAAAAGAAAGAGCTGCTATAGAAAGCTGCTTGAAGTGTAATAATACCAAGTAAATAAATGGGTTTTCCACCAGTTCCCAAGCAAAGAATTAAGCACAGAGTTCTAATTAAAGCGGCATTAGAAACATATTGATAGAATTTATAGCTTCTCTGAGTCATTTGTAAAATTGGGAAGAGAATAATGTGCATATTTTTGCATATTTTGCTTAATAATCCATAATCAGGTAATTTGTCAACTTTTAACTCAAAAAGTCCTCTATTTCATATATCATCATCACAGTGATTCTCAACCAGGGGGTATGAGAAAATGCTTTAAAATAAGACAAAACAAGTAATTAAATAAATGAAAACAGCTAAAAATCAAGATATTTTAATTTACCTAATACATTTATATACCTAATTACCTAATACATTAATACATTTAATACATTTTAATCTAAACAGCTGTTGTTATTTTTTATTTTTTATTTGAAAATCCAAGTCCTAGATATGAGGTAGCTTCATTTTGAGATTTCTAGGATAAGGGCTGAGGAGTAACGAAATACATGTAACGTCGTTACGTATTTAAAATACAAAATATGAGTAACTGTATTTCGTTATAGTTACATTTTAAATGGGTGGTAATCAAATTACAGTTACATCAGAAAAGTATTTTAGATTACCAGAGTGATTACTTTGATTTTTAATGTCATTTATTTATTTTTATATTAATGTAAAATGATTGGAAATTTAAACCATGAGG
>JAFVLL020008531.1:0-13693 GCA_021397915.2 Tor tambroides
CAGTCACTTTAACTGCCCAGGCTAAAGTAATTCAAACGACGGCACTTTTAGACTCAGGGGCGGCTGGGAATTTTGTATCTGCTGAATTTGTTCAACGACACCATTTGAAACTAACCCATTGTAACTCCTCCTTGGCAGTGGAGGCGCTAGACGGCCGTCCACTTGGTGAGGGAAGGATCTGCCGCCTCACCGAGGAAATCAAGATGCAACTTGGAACCTTACACACGGAAACCATTCAGTTCTACGTCATCCAGTCACCCAACCATCCTCTTATCCTTGGCCTTCCCTGGCTACGTACTCACAACCCACAAATCTCCTGGAGAGAGGGGCAAATCACGGAATGGGGGCCAACATGCCAGGAGCGCTGTCTGCAGAAAATATCCAAACCTTCCGCATCACCAGACCCGTGCACAGAGATCCCAGACTTGCCGTCCGAGTACGCAGACCTCGCGGAGGCTTTCAGCAAGAGGAGAGCCACACAACTCCCCAATCACAGATCTGTAGACTGCGCCATTGACCTCATCCCAGGTACCACTCCACCCAAGGGTAGGATTTTTCCGCTCTCACAGCCAGAGACCGCAGCTATGAAGCAGTATATTGAAGAGGAGTTGGCTAAGGGATTCATTAGACCTTCGACATCTCCCGCGTCAGCAGGCTTCTTCTTCGTGAAGAAGAAAGATGGAGGATTGCGGCCGTGCATCGATTACCGGGGCCTTAATGATAACACCATCAAGTTCCGTTACCCATTACCACTAGTTCCTGCTGCCCTCGAACAACTGCGCCAAGCCAAGTTCTACACCAAGTTAGACCTCCGCAACGCTTACAATCTCATCCGTATCAGAAAGGGAGATGAATGGAAGACAGTATTTTCCACCACTAGTGGGCACTATGAGTATCGGGTTATGCCGTTCGGCCTTGCAAACAGTCCTTCAGTCTTCCAATCATTCATGAACGACATCTTTCGGGATATGCTCGACAAATGGGTGATCATCTACATCGACGACATCCTGATCTATTCCAACACCATCAAGGAACACGTTCGGGTAGTTCTTAAACGTCTGATGCAACATCAACTCTACGCCAAGCTAGAGAAATGCGAATTTCATCAGACGAGCACATCATTCCTGGGCTACATAATCAGTCAAGATGGGGTGGCAATGGATGAGAGAAAGGTGAAAGCAGTGCTGGATTGGCCACAACCTAAGACTGTAAAGGAGATGCAACGCTTCTTGGGTTTCGCCAACTTTTACCGCCGTTTCATTAGGAGTTTCAGCACCATCGCAGCACCACTAACCACCATGACCAAGCGTAACACTTCCAAGCTACAATGGTCTCAAGAAGCTCTCCGTGCCTTTCAGGAGCTAAAGACCCACTTCACGTCTGCTCCCATCCTCAAGCACCCAGACCCCGACCGCCAATTCATCGTCGAGGTCGACGCCTCCAACTCTGGGGTAGGGGCAATCCTCTCGCAACGACATGGTGAGCCTCCCAAAATGTTTCCCTGTGCTTTCTTTTCCCGAAAGTTGTCTGCGGCTGAAAGGAACTATGATGTGGGCAATCGTGAGCTCTTGGCCATGAAACTCGCTCTGGAGGAATGGCGCCACTGGCTGGAGGGCGCTACTCACCCATTTGTGGTGCTAACGGACCACAAGAACCTAGAGTATCTACATTCTGCCAAGCGACTCAACCCACGGCAGGCTAGGTGGGCATTATTCTTCACAAGATTTCGATTTACAGTCACTTACAGGCCGGGCACCAAGAACACGAAGGCCGACGCTCTCTCACGTCAGACGGAGAACAGCATTCAAACTGGCACCTGTGATAACATTCTGCCCACCAAGTTACTGGTGGCTCCCGTACAATGGGACATAATGACTGAAATTGAGCAGATGAACCAACAGATTCAGCCTCCCACTGAGTGCCCAGCTAATCTCACTTTCGTTCCTGAACCCCTCCGACAGAGAGTGCTCTCACAGGTACATTCCACACCCAGCTCCGGTCACCCTGGCATAACCGCTACTGAACATCTGCTCAGAAACCGCTTTTGGTGGCCCACACTATCTGCTGACACCACCAAATTTACCAAACAATGCAACACCTGCATCTCTTCAAAGACCCCCAGACAGCTCCCGGCCGGCCTGCTTAAACCACTACCCACACCGCAACGACCCTGGTCTCACATCGCGATCGACTTCATCACAGATCTGCCCAACTCGCAAGGCAACACCACCATCCTGACGATCATAGATCGATTCTCCAAGGCATGCCGGCTGATTCCACTACCCAAACTGCCCACTGCTTTCGAGACCGCTGAACTGTTGTGCAATCAGGTATTCCGATTGTATGGCCTCCCAGAGGACATAGTGTCGGACCGGGGTCCCCAGTTCACCTCACGGGTCTGGTCCGCCTTCTTCAAGCACCTTAACGTTAATATCAGTCTCACGTCAGGCTACCATCCCCAATCTAACGGGCAATCAGAACGACTAAATCAGGAGGTAATCCGGTTTTTGAGATCCTACTGCCAGCAGTGCCAGGCCGAGTGGAGTAGGTACCTGATGTGGGCGGAATATGCACAAAATTCACTAGTGAAACCTGCCACTGGACTGACTCCATTTCAATGCGTTCTGGGCTTCCAACCACCCATGTTTCCATGGTCCGGTGAACCCACCGATCTACCGTCAGTCACTGAATGGTTGCAGAACAGCGAGGCGGTCTGGGATCGTGCACACACCCACCTGCTACGAGCTGTCAGGCGCCAGGAACTACAGGCTAACCGTCATCGTCGCGCTGGTCCCACGTACTCACCAGGTCAGTGGGTCTGGCTATCCACAAGAGATCTGCGTCTACGACTTCCCAGCAAAAAGCTCAACCCCAGGTATGTGGGTCCATTCAAAATCATCAAACAAATCACCCCAGTATCATTTCGCCTAGAACTGCCTGCTAACTACCGCATTTCTCCTACCTTCCATGTCTCCCTACTGAAACCTGCTGGTGGCCCGAGGGGGACGCCGGAGGAAGGACCCGAGCCACGGACTCCCCCTCCTATCCTGATTGACGGCGAGGAGGCCTATGAGGTGCACGAGCTGCTAGACTCTCGGCGTCGGGGGAGAACTCTGCAATACCTGGTCGACTGGGAGGGGTTTGGACCGGAGGAACGTTCCTGGGTCAACGCAGGAGATATCCTGGACCCCACTCTCACTGAAGAATTCCATAGGAACCATCCGGAAAGACCAGCCCCCCGACCTCGAGGAAGACCCCGGCGCCACGTGCCTCCTCGCGTCAGGAGCCGCTCGCAGGGGGAGGGCTCTGTTACGAATGGAACTCCGGCGTTACCTTCTTCTGGCCGCCAGAGGGAACTGTCGCCCGAATTCTGATCACATATTGCCTGGACTCAGTTTCCCATGATCCCACATACCTGGGCCAATTACCCTGCCACACCTGTTCCTCATTATCTCCTACATATAAGCAGCACACACTCTGATCGACGCGAAGTCTTGATTTGCCCTGGCCATCAGTTCCGAGCGTTCTTTACCCGTGTTTGTTTTTCTGGTTTAGACTCTGTTGCCCACTGACTTTGTGATTGTTCTTGCCGCCTGCCCTGATCTTTGCTTGCCCTACGACTCTCTCTCTGCCTAGCCTCCTCCAGAACTGTTTGCCGGTATTTTGACCTTGCCTGTTGTTTTTCTCAATAAAGCTGCTTATGGATCCCACTCCGTCTGACGTGCCGTTACAACTATCATACCAGCATCTTTCTATTTTAAACAACAGAGATTAGAAAGTAATTAATCCTTGACTTTTATGAGTATTAAAACAAGAGTAAACATGAAAAGTATTAAAACATGACAAAAATATGAGTATTCTCCAGATCTCTGTTAAATTTAAATCTTTTACACATTTTAAATTATTTTTCTTGATATCTGATGGGTGCTGTCTATGCCTGTAGAGCGATCAAGTTGTATATCCAATATGCAATTAAAATCCCCTCCAATTACGTATTGTCCTGAATATGTTGATATTGTATAAAAAAAGGTTTTGATAGAAAGAGGGATCATCTTTATTGGGAGCATATATACTTATTAGGGTTACTTGTGTGTTCACGATTAATCCATTAAGAATTATGAATCTACACAGTGGATCAATATATTGTTTGTGCTTCTGAAGGGAACACTTATGCTGTTAAGTGAAATACTTAGTGACAGCCTTAACTTCCCTTAAGTGGATCCTTAGGTTTTTTTCTTGCAACCAATGTTTCACTAAGGGATAATTAAAGGGTCATGAAACCTCCTGTTTCAGCACTGGTTAGTTCTTGCCACAGTTTTAAAAAATGCTAAAAAAAAGTGGGTGTTGTGCACAGCAGAGTGGAGGGGAAGAGGGGAGACAGAAAACAGCGTTTATATAAGCCTTTTGACGGGTTGTGTCACGGAGCTGTAAAAACAGTTACACCCACCAAGTGAATGAATCATGTTTGTGCCGAACTCTTACTGCAAAGCAAAAACAAACACTCTCCTCTGATCCATGAATGTTTCTCTCTGTTAATGTATGCAATCTCACAGTCTGAAGCGTCTGTCATGGCAAATCAACACATGCTGTTGTGATGAATAGACACTGACGCGTCATTGATGTACTATCATCCTTTGCCATGTCACAAATTGTGACGTTAACATGATGTAGATTTTAAACCAGGAAGCTTAAAATTGTGCAAAAAGCTTAAAATTAAACCGTTTTCTCCAACAGTTAAAATTATCGGATGCTAACATTGTCTTCTATGATGTGCAACACAAACACCTCTGCTAAAATCTCAGAAAAAGTAGGCTGGGGTTTCATGACCCTTTAAGGGTTCCCAGGCTCTCTGAGGCACTCAAACTCTTCCACCACACTGAGGTGGTGATTTGAGATGGTGTTACGGAGCCGACGAGACGAGAGGTGTGTGGATCCATATGCAAGGCTTTATTAAAGGGACGTGGTCACAAAACAAGCAGGGTCAAGCATGGTGTCTTCGATCGGCGAACAATATCCAACAGGGCAAGGCAGAGAGATAATCCAGGTACACGAGCAAGAGTCCAAGCGAGGTGTAAACAGAGTCCGAACGGCAAGGCAAGGGTTAATCCAGGAAACACGGGCAGGAATCAAAACACGAGAAAACAGGCAAGGCAAGACTATGACAACTAAGTGGGCTCCGTAGAGTAGCTATCGCTAGGAGAGTGATAAATGCTATACAATACTCGGCAATGACAGAGAGGAGGTTTCATGGCTTAAGTAAGGTGTGTAATCAGTGCAATCAGCTGTGTGATCAGTGCAATCAGCTGTGTGTGTCGTCAGTGCAATGGATGATGGGAATTGTAGTTTGAGGTGACGTGCAACAGTTTGTGTAGTGCAAGAGTCAATGTGGTGAGCGAGTGACCTCTGGTGGTGAGTGAACGGAAGTGCATGGACAGGATTCGTGACAGATGGGGTTTATTTTGCACACCACACAAATGCAGTGGACTGGTAAATGAGCCCACGCTGAAATGTGATTATTTTTATAATCCTGAAGAACTGTAAAACAACTGATCGTTTACAATGAGGAATACGAGAATCAGATCATACAATGAAAATAAGTGTGTAAGTGAGAACGATTGAGTCTCTTTATGATTCTGATTTCCTTTATTATTCAGTATTAATTCCATCTTCATGCACGTCTGTTCAAGAATAATGTGAAAACATTTCTGCCTAAATGGCAGCAAAACACTGAATGAATGATATCAATCTATAATCTAACTTGTGATGCAGCCTGGAATTTTATTCACACCATGTTGGTTCATTTTGCCAGAGGAAAACTGCCCCACCCCCCACCCCAAATGAGATTTGAACTCATTTCATATTTGGTGATCTTTAAAGATATTGAAAGAAACTCAACACTGAACTGACCTCAGCTGAACAATGACAGTATTTTCTTTTTAGAGCTGCTTTACATTAGAATTTATCTCTGATTGCAAAATTGAATCATTTTCCTGTTTATCCCTGTAAAGCTACTTTGAAACAACCTCTTTTGTATAACATGCTATACCGTAAATAAAGGTGACTAATGGGGACACTGATTAAATGACAAACACAAAAGGTGTGGAATGGAAAAACTGGTTTTAAGGAATTGTTGAGTGATACATTTAGTTTCAGTCATGGTCTGCCCACATTTATAAATAAAGGCACTGATCAGATTCTGACACCTGCAGTTCAGCTTCACTGTATTGTGGTAAAGCTGCTGAAGAGAGAATCTCCCTGAGTTTGTTCTGTTCTGCATTTAACTGTGGTAAAATAACTTTCTGTATTTCATCCCATCTGATTTTAATGGATTTTTAAAAAAAATAGTAATTCTCTTTGTGTAAATACATAAATGCTTTTTACGAAGATTGTATTTGCACATTTTGCAAATGTGTGTTTGAACATTAAGTGTGTACATCATTTTAGTTTTTAATAATATTTATTCTATACTATGTTTACTTCTTAATTTTTTTTTATTTCAAACTTAAAATGTGTATATGTGTCTGTTTGCATTCATATAAATATGCAGGTACAGGAGGTCCAGGAGGTACAGTTTCTCATAATGAGGTTTCTGATCTCAATGTCTCTACTGCTGCTGATTAATGGTGAGGGGTTTAAAGCTCTAGCAATACAGAAGTGTGACCAAGAATCTGATGTTAGAATGACACATATTTAAATAAGTAAACTAACTATGCTTTCCAATTATTAAAGCTTAATGCATATATTCTCTATTTCACAGGAGGAATAATCAATGGACAGCCAACAGGTAATTTTTCCAGTCTATCTATTAGTATCTTCCTCCCATGTCTGGAATTGCACATCTCTAGTTATTCATAAAAAATTAATTGGTCACACTTTATATTAGGTGGCCTTAACTACTATGTACTTACATCAAAAAATAAGTAAAATGTACTTATTGTGTTCATACTGTATTGCAAAACACTATTGCTGCTATTGGGGTGGGATACGGGTAAGGTTAGGGACAGGTTTGGTGGTATGGGTCGGTTTAAGGGTGGGTTAAGGTGTAAGGGATGGATTAACAGTGTAATTATAAATGTAATTACAGAAATGAATTACAGATGTAATTTCATATAGGTATTTTTAAAAATATAAGTACAACGTAAAAACATGTACACAATAAGTGCATTGTACCAAATTATTAGTTTAAATGTAAGTACATAGTAGTTAAGGCCACCTAATATAAAGTGGGACACATTAATCTTATTGCCAGTGTTGGGAAGGTTACTTTGAAAATGTAATAGGTTACATATTACAAGTTACCCTATTTAAAATGTAATAGTGTAACTTTTTAAAATTACTTTATTAAAGTAATGTAACTGATTACTTTAATTACTTTTTGATTATTTTTCTAAATTTCTAATGAATGTTTTCAACTGTTAATCATTTTCAAACATTTACAGCTCAACACTGATTACTGTCAGACTTTCAAAATTCTTCATCACTTTAATTAAGATAATAATTGAACACGTCCACCATAAAATCTGACTTTAGTACCAACTTTTACTTTGAGATTGATCTGAAGTTCAATGCAGATTTAAAATAATAAAAATAGTTTACTGATACTATTTTTGAAAGCTACTGTTTTTGATAACTACAGGAAACACTGCATCTAACAATGCTTTGGGGAAAAATGTTAATTTGAAAAACTAAAAAGCATATACCGTATTGACCCGAATATAAGAATGTTTTTTTTCTTGGAAATACATCGGAAAAAAACGGGGTCGTCTTATATTCGGGGTCTAGACTTTGACATGTCAATAATACACCCACAACAATAGGTGGCGCCAAAAACACAAAACGAGTGTGCCATGAAAAATGTAATGTGTGTTGTAAATGTGGCAATAAGTGGTAGGTAGGGGAAGTTACCAATAATAAGAAAAATCCTATAATCGACTACGCCGACTGGAATACACCAGGAAAGAGCAGCCCCATACAAGGGCACACAGGTTCGTTGCCAAAGGCAGGGTGAGCATAAAAATATAGACAATAATATCAACAGGAATTACTTTATTCAAACACACAATTAATAAAAACACAGTCAGTCTATACAATACGTCACACAAGGTCTCAAATCACAAACAATACCAAAATTAAAAAGAAAACAAAATCAAGAGATAAAGAGGGAGGTGGCCAACAGAAACCCTCAAATTTCTACCCCACACTCAATAACCATGACACACACTCGTTGTAACAGAAGGGACTGGACACAGATGGTAAGTATAATGGTAATTTGCTTTATTGCACAGAAGAGTCAAATGGAGAGAAAGGCAGGATGAATAAACGGGTGAGTATGATAGTCCTCGGATATCCTCTTGAATTATGGAGCAGCATGTTAACAGAATGTCTTGTCTTACAGGAATAAGGGAGAGCAGTAGACACGTTGATGAGGCACACTTTCCAGGAAGCTGGAGACGAAATGGAACCAGGAGAATCAGACGACTGTGGAGGAACACAAGAGGTAAGTAACACACGGGTAAGTATCTTCAAGATCTGTACAGAGACAGAGAGTCCACTTCGAATGTACGAGACCGGACAAATGTACAGACTGAGGTGTGTGCCTTTATACTGGTGGTTAATGAGGTGACTGGATGTGTGACAGGTGTCGGTGATCAGAACTCAGGTGATAGTGATCATTGTGCTTGAGTGGTGGTGGAGCCTGACCGTTCTGTGACAGTACCCCCTCCTCCACGGCCCGCTCCTGAGGGCCGAATACCTTAGCATCGTGGTGGTCTACCTCTGCCACGAGGTGCAGGACGATCCGGATGACCGGCATGGAATTCATCTAGTAGGGACGGGTCCAAGATATCGTCTCTGGGTACCCATGAATGTTCCTCAGGTCCATAGCCCTCCCAATCCACGAGGTACTCCAGTTGACCACCACGACGTCGGGAGTCCAGGATGTCCTTAACCTTGTAGACGGAACCAATGATCGATGGCAGGGACATCAGAGGGTTCTCCGGACCAAGGGGACAAAAGGGGCTGTTAGCCGAGCACGCACTGGAAGGGGGTGAGACCAGTAGATGGATGCCGCAGGGAGTTCTGGGCGTACTTGGTTTAGCCCAGGAACTGGTTCCAAGAATCCTGGTGGCCATGGCAGAAGGTTTGTAGGAAGCGTCCCACTTCCTGTACCTTCCTTTCCGTTTGCCCATTGGACTGCGGGTGATATCCTGAGGACAGACTAACGGTCACACCTAGGAGTTTGAAGAACACGTGCCAGACCCGAGAGATGAACTGTGGACCACGGTCTGACACAATGTCTTCGGGGATGCCATAAGTTCTGAAGACACTATTGAAGAGCATTTCAGCAGTCTCCATCGCCGTGGGTAGACCTTTGAGGGGTAGAAGTTGACAGAACTTAGAGAAACGGTCGACAATCACTAGAATGCATGTGTTACCTCCAGAAGATGGTAGATCTGTAATAAAGTCTACTCCTAGATGTGACCGTGGGCGATTGGGCACCGGTAAAGGAAGGAGTTTGCCAGATGGCGAGGGCTCTTTGAGATGGCGCAGTCCTTACATTCTTTCATGAACCTTCTCACATCCCTTGCCATATTGGGCCACCAGAAGCGTTCTTGTAGCAGCGAGAGGGTGTTGTTGGCCCCTGGGTGGCCAGTGCCCAAGGAGGTGTGAGCAGAAAGGATGAGTGGAGTGCGTTGTGTTCGTGGGACATACTGACATCCTTCTGGACAGCCCGGCGGATTGTTAGGAGCTGCATTGGAGGCGACTGGAGGAGAATTCCATTGGATGGGGCTTATAATTAACTTGGAAGGAATGATGCTTTCTGGCTCTTCCAATTTCTCTGAAGAACAGTGAATTCGAGACAAAGCACCGGCCTTGACGTTTTTCAGACCTGGACGATAGGAAATTGTGAAATTAAACCTTGTAAAAAAGAGTGCCCATCTTGCTTGTCTGGGGTTCAAGCGTTTGGCTTCACGAAGGTATTGCAGGTTCTTATGATCGGTCCATACGGTGAATGGATGAGCTGCTCCCTCCAGCCAATGTCTCCACTCCTCCAGTGCCAGATTGATGGCTAACAACTCACTATTTCCAATGTCATAGTTTACCTCCGCCGGGCTGAGCTTCCGAGAGAAGGCGGCACACGGGTGTAATCGTGCTGGGTTCCCCTGCTGCTGTGATAAGACCGCCCCTACTCCGGTAGTGGAGGCGTCGACTTCAACGATGAAGGGTAACTTAGGGTCTGGACAAGAAGAGGGGCACTGGTGAAGGCTTTCTTCAGGGTGGCGAAGGCTTCAGAGGCTGCTGGAGACCAGGATAGAGACTTGAATTTTCCTCGTAGGAGGTCTGTCAATGGACTGACAATGCTACTGTTTCCTTGGATGAAGCGACGACAGAAATTGGCGAAGCCAAGGAACCTTTGGAGCTCCTTTATGGTTGTGGGTTCTGGCCAGGTGGTAACAGCCTCTACCTTCCTCTCGTCCATCCTAATCCTGCTGCTGTCAATATGATATCCTAGGAATTGAAAGGATGGTTGATGGAATGTGCATTTCTCAGCCTTGAGGTACAAATGGTACTCCCTGAGCCTTTGAAGGACCTCCGCAACATGGTAGCGATGTTCGGCCAGGCTCCGGGAGTAGATCAAGATGTCATCTATGTAGACAATGACTGAGCGATGGAGAAACTCCCGGAGCACTTCGTGCATAAAATCTTGGAAGACGGAGGGGGCGTTGACAAGTCCATACGGCATTACCAGATATTCGTAGTGGCCAGTAGGTGTCACAAACGCGGTCTTCCATTCGTCCCCCTCACGTATCCTGATAAGATTATATGCACTGCGGAGGTCCAGCTTGGTGAAGATGGTTGCCCCACGGAGATGTTCCAGGGAAGATGGAACGAGAGGAAGTGGGTAATGAAACTTGACAGTAATCTTGTTCAGGGATCGATAATCAATACAGGGCCTTAAGCCTCCATCCTTTTTTGCCACAAAGAAGAAGCTGGAAGCAGCAGGGGAAGTAGAGGGTCGAATGTAACCTTGAGCTAGTGCCTCCTCGATGTATTCCTCCATGGCCTTCTGCTCTGGAAGCGAAAGTGGGTAGATTTTCCCACGGGGCACTGGCTCACCCGGAAGGAGATCGATTGCGCAGTCCCATGGCCGATGAGGTGGTAGTAGTGAGGCTTTCTTGGGACAGAAGACGTCTCTGAAAGGGGTATAGCAGGATGGAATATCGACAGACTGCTTCTCAACTGGGCTTTCTATGGAGGTGGTATTGACAGACATTAACTCCGCAGGAGGTTTCACAGGTGATGGAGTTGTGGGAAAACATCCAGGGAAACAGTCCTTACCCCATTTCAGGACCTCGCCCGTCTTCCACGATAGAATGGGATCATGTTTGACTAACCACGGACATCCCAAGATAACCTCAGCGGTGGACCCCTCCAGAACTAGTAGATGAATTGTTTCCATATGAAGTTGTCCAATGCGCAGAGTGATGGGACCCACACTATAGTGCACGTTCCGTCTGCTTAATGGTTTCCCCGTTACTGATTGGGCTTGGTAGACTTTTTGGTTTGCAGTGGTCGGTAACTTGAGCTGGCGGCAGAGGCTCGCGGAGATAAAGTTCCCTGCTGATCCGGAGTCGAGGAGGATGGATACTGAAACAGAGACATTAGAAGCAGTAAGCATTCCACTAGTAGTGAGAGGTTCCATCTTCGCAACCATGGGTTGAATAACACTCACCACTGGTCGTGGAGGACAAAGGGGGCATGCCAGGATCATGTGCCCGTTAGTGCCACAATATAAACACAGACCCCGGTTCAGCCTTCTCTGCCACTCAGCTGGAGTGAGGCACTGATTGTCCACCATCACGGGTTCTATGGTAGTCTCTGGAGGGGACATGAGATCGGGTCGGCGGAGGAGTGTAGTAGTGGCGGTTGGGTTCATTTCTGCAAGGCAGGACTGCATGCGATTCGCACAGCGAATGGACAATTGAATGAACTGCTCCAATCCTATAGCATCATCATACTGTAGCATCATCAAACTGTAATCGAAGTTTGGGTTCCAGACCCTGCCGGTAGGTGGTTAGCAGCGACTTCTCATTCCATCCACTGGGGGCTTCTAGGGTTCTGAATTTAATGGAGTAAGCATTAATATCCATAGTACCTTGTTGGAGGTGATAAAGTTGTTCACTTATAGAAGTGTCTCCGACGGTCCTTCCAAACACCTCGCGGAAATGAGAGATGAAACGTTGGAGGTTTTGTGTTGCTGGGCCTGCCTGGGCCCAGATTGTTTCCGCCCATTGCAGTGCAGTTCCTGTTAGCAGAGAGATTATAAAAGCAATCTTTGATTGTTCTGTGGGAAACATTTGCGGTTGCATTTCAAACGTGAGATTACACTGTAGTAGGAACCCATTGCACTCCTCCGCCAATCCTGAGAAGGGCGCTGGTCTGGCCATGGGACTGGCAACGACAGTAGGCGAAGAAGTGCTGACGGTGTTTGCGGAAGTGACAGGTGCTGGTGGTGTTTGTGGTGAGGGTGCGTGGAGCAGAACCTGCCGGAGTGAATCCACCAGTTCTTGAAATGGGTGCTCATTCTGTGCATACTCTGTAACAGAAGTGACTGGACACAGATGGTAAGTAAAATGGTAATTTGCTTTATTGCACAGAAGAGTCGAATGGAGAGAAAGGCAGGATGAATAAATGGGTGAGTATGATAGTCCTCGGATATCCTCTTGAATTATGGAGCAGAGTGTTAACAGAATGTCTTGTCTTACAGGAATGAGGGAGAGCAGTAGACATGTCGATGAGGCACACTTTCCAGGAAGCTGGAGACGAAATGGAACCAGGAGAATCAGACGACTGCGGAGGAACACAAGAGGTAAGTAACACACAGGTAAGTATCTTCAAGATCTGTACAGAGACAGAGAGTCCACTTCGAATGTACGAGATCGGACGAATTTGCAGACTGAGGTGTGTGCCTTTATACTGGTGGTTAATGAGGTGATCAGAACTCAGGTGATAGTGATCGTTGTGCTTGAGTGGTGGTGGAGCCTGACCGTTCTGTGACACTTGTGAAAACAAGGCAAAATTTTAAGCACAGCACTCCATGTGGACACACTAGTACAGGGTACCATGGCCAATCCTTCCCACTTTAACCTGTTAACCCGCACCAGGGGCCCATTTCAGAAAGGAGGTTAAGTGAAAACTCTGAGTATGTTAACCCTGAAATGAGGGAAACTCTGGGTTTTCCGTTTCAAAATGGGAGGTTTGTCAAACCCGAGAAAGCAGGGTAAGTCAAGCCCGTTTCTGAAAGAGAGGTAACTTATACTCAGAGTCAGTTACCATGGAACCTAACCTGGTCGGGAGCAGGTTTTCTTTGGTAAACCCGGAGTTTCTTTCAGTCTCCTCCCCCTTTTTATAGTGTTAGCGAAGTTTAAATACCTTATTCATTCATTCACGCTGCAAAATTGCTTTTCTTACTGAGTATTTTTGTCTTATTTCAAGTACAAATATCTAAAAATTCTTAATATGCATTTTATATATGAAAAATGGTCTATATTTAGTCTTGTTTCCTGGGGGATTTTCCTTTTAAGTGCATTTTACATAAAACAAGTAAAATTGTCCGCCATAGGGTAAGAAAAATAATCAATGCAAACGGAAACAAGAATATTTTTAATTTCTTACCCCATTGGAAGATAAT
>JAFVLL020008532.1:0-34427 GCA_021397915.2 Tor tambroides
AAATATCAAGATGCAGGTTAATTCATGTAGATTTCTTTGCATCAAATGAATGAGCAACACATATTTCATCCCAATTTGTGCAAAATGGCTTTCTAATAGGAATGCATTTGACAAGATTTTGAATGTGTTCCTTTTCAGCATCAGTTTTGACTCTGACTGTGGGAGATACACCTCAAGTTTCTTCCACCAGAGGTCAGTGCTCTTCAACAATACTAATGCGTTCAGTCAGTTTACAGTATGTCAGGCATTAATGAATGATCTCACATAATGACAAATACATACACAACCACAAGAAATACAGGTCTGAGTGTCCCAATCAGTCACCATACTTTCACATTTGTTCAATTTCTATATATAGAATCCATAGGTATAGCGTTATAAGTTTCTTATACCTTTGCCTCTTATACCTTTCTTTATAGCGATGAATAAATGTGAAAAAACCAGGAGGTTCACCTGGACAGTGGTACATACAGTCTGATGGTGCTTTTGCATGATCAGTTACCATTTTTGGGTGGGTATACTAATATAATATGCAAATTTATAGTCCTGTATAAATTGATTAATGGTTTTCCTCAAACAGTTTGTGCTTTGGTACACTGAAAAAAATTATACTACATTTTTTTTTTAAGGTAAGTGGTTGCAAACAATTTATTTTAGCTATATTTAATTAAAAAAAAATGCTGAAAGTTGATCAACTAAATTTGTTTTTTTAAATGTAGCTAAAATAAACTGATTTTCAAATAAACTGAAAATTTAGTAAATTCAATGAATCATTTTTTTCAGTGTATACCTCTTACTTTAAAAACGGCACTTTTTGTATTATGACATTAGTTTCATGACAAATAAACATGTTTACCACCAACATTCACATTACCTAATACAAAGTAATAATAAAATAATAATAATAATAATAATAAATAATTGAAGTAATTGTGCAACATTGTTGAGTTGTTTTTATTTATTTTATTTTATTTTATTTTATTTATTTATTTATTTTATTATGAAATGTGACCTGGGCATGCTTTTGTGGGATTCACCCTTTAGTATGCTTATGGATTGGGAAGAAACACTGTGATAGTATAAATGAAACTAAGGCTTTCCCCCTTGACCTACTAATATAGACACGCTTTCTTCTCTACGAGTTGAAAGTGTCTCTCGCTGTAGCTTAAGAACCTTCCAAGGCGGTCTAGTAGTTTCCGTCCACAAGAATTAGGTCTGCTCAGGAAATTATGTGAGTGGTTGGGGCTTTGAGCCAATGAGGGTTTAGAGAGAATGAAAAGACAGGTGACATTAATTCCCTGACCTGTACTGATGCTAGCTTACTCTAGATAAACTACCAGTGTCCTTTCTGAAAACACCCAACACTGTGCTCTTATAATGATGGAGATGCTTTCCGTTTATGTCACAATAGTGAAACAGCTTATGCTGAACATTGGCTTACTCACTGTGACTTACTTTTCAAACAATAAATTATACAACAGTATTCATCATACTGCACCTTTAAGACAATCATCTTAATTTAAGAAATTACTCATTAATTTACTCGTTCTAAATTACAGTAAAATTTTCGCCACAGTGCTGGGTAGATTACTTACAAATCATAGTCTGTTACTGACTCCAAGTTACATGACAAAAATTGTATTCAATAATGTAATCCATTACATTACTCATTTTAGGTAATATAATCGGACTACTTTTTGATTACTTTTAGATTACTTTTGACCTAACTCATCTATCACATTGATTTAAACAAGATAATCTTGTACCATATTGATATAAAAATACAAAGAGAAAGAAACAACATGAAACATGACTTTCTCAATGTATATATGCGGTAGGCTTTAGAAAGGAAAATTTAAAAGATGAAAAAGAAAAATGAGAGAGAATCAGTGAATGATGAATAGTTTATTGCTATTGTGTTAATGTAATCATGTAATCAATAAAAAAGTAACTGTAGTCTGATTACGAGTATTTTATAATCTAATCACAAGTACTTAATTTTGGAATCTGATTATACATGTAATCAGTTACTACCCAGCACTGCCAATAGGGGGCTCTGTTTTTGTCTCGGTGTCAGTTGACCAATTTAAGTCGAGCTACGAACTGAACATTGGCTATTGAACAAGTTTGGACCTTGAAAACAACCTCGTATTTAGTGGTACTTGTGAGGAAATGCATCGCTATATTATGATAGCTCATACTTTGGATTACAAATATTTCAAAACCACCAACCCAAAGTGTTAAACTTGGATGCATAACTCATTGACACATTCAACAGTCTTTAAATTTTATCGGTGCATGAATTCCTTGGGAATCAAACCCATGACTTGGAAGTTGCTAGCACTATGCTGACCATATGCGACCCTGGAGCACAAAAGCAGTCTTAAGTAGTACAGGTATATTTGTAGCAATAGCCAACAATACATTGTATGGCTCAAAATTATCCATTTTTCTTTTATGCCAAAAATCATTAGGATATTAAGTAAAGATCATGTTCCAAGTAAATTTCCAACTGTAAATATATCAAAACTTCATTTTTGATTAGTAATATGCATTGCTAAGCACTTCATTTGGACAACTTTAAAGGTGATTTTCTCAATATTTAGATTTTTTTGCACCCTCAGATTCCAGATTTTCAAATAGTTGTATCTCAGCCAAATATTGACCTATCCTAACAAACCATACATCAATGGAAAGCTTATTTATACAGCAATCAGATGATGTAGAAATCTCAATTTCGAAAAATTCACCCTTATGACTGGTTTTGTGGTCCATGGTCACATATGAGGAATGATTCTTCAAATCATTATTGCTGTAATTGATGAGATGCACCATTTTCACCTACTGAACCAGATAAAAATGACCCAAGCTAGAGAGGTTCGGAGCCAGAAGGCTGGGATTGAGCCTGATCTCAAGCCAATTGAAGCTGTAGTCATTTGTAAAGCAAGTCGGCAAGATGTTTTCTTGGTGAGTGGTTTTCTGTCAATCCATATATGAACATGCTTCTGTTTTGTTGAAATAAGATTTCAGCACTGCTAATGGCAGCAGCTATCATACTTTCCCACAACCGCTTGGCTGGACAAAGAGGTGGGCCTGCAGCCAGACAGTAGATCCAAACCACACAAATGTTTCATCACTGATGTATGAGGCTAGAACATTTTCCTTATGTTGAAAAGAAATGTTTGTAATTGAAATTTTTTTAACTGTAAGCCAAGAAGGCAGCCATGCACTTTCTGTGTTTGTGGTAGTTACACTTCACCACCTCTGGGGTCTCCCAACTTGGACATGCTTTGGCAAAGATTGAGTTGTGGGATATCACATGCAGAAACCCCATACAGTTTGTATGAGGTCAGGCAATGGCACATTCAAAGTCCTCCTTCTACCTTTTTTCCAAACCCTTTTGGCAAACGTTGTCGAGGGAGTTGGCCGCTGGCAGCCTATCACCCTGCAGCTCTTGACTAGTTACCCACTGAAGCAAAGCAGGGTTGAGCTAGGACAATACCAGGATGGGAGACCTCCTGGAGAAAACTAAGGTGTTGGTCTGTGTCAGTCCATGTAGCCCAGGACAGTGACACCATCCTTTAGAACCAGGTGTTAAACTGTGGTCCTGACTGACACAGGTGGATGTTGTGTATTGGCAAACTTTATTCTGGTGGAAGAAGACCACCTTCGATTGGGTCTGTGTTCAGTAAGATCAATGGGTTGAAGGTCCTTCAGATTGAGCCTCTCTAATGGCGCTTTTCCACTGCATGCTACGGCACGGTTCACTTTTGGGGGGGTTTCCACTGGGTACAGTACCTGGTACTTTTTTTAGTACCACTTCGGTTGAGGTTCCAAGAGAACCGTACCGTTACCAAAACATGATGTGTTAACTTTGCTGATCACTGATTGGCCGGAGAAAAACATCACTGCCTGCGTCATTTGAACTTGCAACACAAGACACAACAGACCCGCTATATTTAAATCAGCACAGCCAGCGAAGGATGGAACGCAACTATTTTGAATGAGCACACCATTTTTAACAACCAAAAAAATGGCTGTTTCGTTGTCTGTTGAGGAAGTACAGACGTTCCTCTCGTTGATAGCCGAGGAGCGGATCCAGTGAGAGCTTGATGGAGCGACGTGGAATGAAAAAGTTTTTCAGGAGTCACTGCAGTAGAGGCAGCGCAACGACATGTAAATAATCCCGCCCACTTTAAAGCGGTACTAAACTGCAGTGGAGACTCAAACCGAGCCGAACCGTGCTGTACTGAGCCGTGCCGAGCCGAGTCGTACCATGCAGTGGAAAAGCACCATAAGTATGTATCTCAGAGTTACTAGATACCCCATATTTGGTACAGGAATAATGACCGGAATAAGTCAGATAAAGTCCACCAAGATCGCTGGTGCATTAGCCTCGAAGCAACATTTTTGTTGCCAGCAATGCCCCCCATTCCATCTCCTCCTTGTTTCATTGCAATTGAATTGCATGGGTAGAAATACTTTGACCCCAGTGTACAAGAGGTCTCTCATCTCACATTCCCTTTGGAATGAATTTGTTCCCACAGCTTTCACTCAGTATCACCATATTCTCTTATAGGGATGGTCCTCCTGAAGTGGTTTTGGCTTGGGATCAAGGATCCATTCTTGCAAGGTTTCAAGCAATCTGTTACCTGTCCAGATCTTTTTTATCTTTACACTACGCCACTCCCCAGACTACACCTACAATAAAGTTTAGGTCAGGACTCCAAAATATTGTTGGTTGCCTCATTGACTTGCATGTGCCAGGGACCTTCGTTTTTTGGGGGGGTTTTTTGGTGGGCACAATGTCCAAGGTTCCCAATCTGACATTCCCTCTAGATCATTACCGTACTTGGGTGTCTGATTCAATTCCCTCTGTATGTAACGGAGGCCAGCTAGTAAGAGCTGTGCATGTAAACCTCACTCCCATTTTCTAAAGAGGCGTCTGACTGGGGACTGATGCTAGAGGCTGCGGTCTTTAGCATCCTTGTTAGCGCGCTTGCCTCCCATGCCAGAAACACTGGTTCAAATCCTGCTCAGAGCGGGGCGAGCAGAACCAGAAAGGTTGCATCTAGTTGATGCAAGAAAGTTCTATCCTTGAGTTCCTGTGTCAATTTGCAAGAACTTGTCATCAAACCCAGCAGTTAATGCTAACTACTGAAGACGACTTTGTTGCTTAAAGTTGGCACAAAGAGTCAACATTCTCCTTTGAATTCTAGGAGTCCAGGATCCACCAGATCCACTAGAAGACGAGCAAAATGAATGGGGTATGTACACAGTCTGGTTTTTGATGAAAGTGTTCTTTGTTTTGTCTTCCTCCATTTTTCAACCATTGGTCAAAATTGCTGTTTGATCAGTCAAGGACTGAAGGTGTGTTGGAAGCGAAGAAACCAAGAATTAAGGTTGGAGGACCAAATTTCAAACTCCACTGAGAAAGAAACACTTTCAAATTCCAAAACAAAACACTTGCAGCACCTCTTGGTTTGTTCTGATTGGTTGCTATTCTGGGTTTTCTTCATTCAGCCGATGCTTGGACCTACAGTACATCTTTACCACAGGTACAGTCTTCTTGTAGGGGCCTGGGTGCACCACAATTGTGGTAGTTCATGAATCCGATCTTCTAGGATTTGAACCTGCAATCTTTCAGTCACAAATGGAGATCCATAACCACTAAACCTCACCACACCACTCCACAAAACACCTAATAAAGTTGGTAAAATGTGTATCAATGTCTAGACATGTTAAAAAAAATGTTTCTATTGTCAGATGAATGGTTAGGTTTTACAGTTACGTACATCAGGACTTTCCAGAGATTTCTTTGATAAATTTTTTTTCAAACATTCTCTATTGCAAACATGGTTGTGTGGTGGCTAAAAATTAGGGCCAATATGTAGAAGTCTGTTAGTTTGAACCCTGCAAAGAGCGAGCCATGACCCCTCGAGAAAAGACACCTTCCCTCAGGTTCCTCCTAGGCGACTATATCGGTACTAAGTGTGTACTGTAGGTTGCATTGGGTAAAGGTGTCTGCTGAATGAATGTCGTTTCATATAAATTTAAATGTAGGAATTCAGAATGAGTTGCACTCACAATCTCTGATAAATCCTTAGGCGCCACCTGCTGTCTGTTTAAGGTATGACTACCTGAAAAGATAAACCTTCTAGTTTTTTTTTAAAGCAAAACTAAACCATTTAGAAAAATCAGTGCCATCCTTCCGTGTTGTTGTGTTTTGTTTTCTCCAGAGTTGCATGTTGGGGCAAGAATGATGTTCAGTCAGAAGTTTGACAATCAAGACCTTGGAAGAATTAAGGTTTGTCTGAGAAAATCATACTTTTAAAACAGTCCCAGAATACAAAAACACATCTGATAGCTATGTTTGTCACTCTGATGTAGGAGCTGAAAAGCTATACATTTACTTGGTTACCTGTCTTCCCTTACACTGCGGGAAAGTGGTACACAGTTTAGAGTCATAATACTACCATATAAAACATCTCGAGTGGTGAAAGCGTGTCGAACAGGTCACTAACACGCCTTTGACCATTTCTGAGAGCTGTGCAGTGTCGTCACATGCCTCTTTGTACCACCTTCTCTTTATGAGCTAGTTCAAATCAGCCTCTAAGGGTTTTTAACTAAGGGTTCTAAGTTCTTTACTATTACCTCACTTTCACTATTACATTACCTTGAGCCGTATCTAACCCTGCCAGACACCATCAATATCAGAATAAGGGTCAAAGTGCACAGCAGTGATTACATTTACGTTTATGCATTTGGCAGACACTTTTATATTGCATTCAAGATATGCATTCGATCAGTCCATGCATTCTCTAGGAATCGAACCCATGACGTTGATGTTGCTTTTCTGTTTGAGCTACTAAGATGCATCGTCTGTGTCTTAAGTCACTCAGGCTTGAATTTAGAGATGCAAAGACATGTGAGAGTCCTGGGAACCCACTGTCCTGCAAAATTGATTTCCAACCTGCTTCAAGACCCCTGCCTGTGATTTTTTTCATGCGATCCTGAAGTCCTTGATTAGCTGGTTCAGGTGTGTTTGATTAGGAGCTGAACTCTGCAGGACTTTGGGTCTCCAGGAGCAGGGTTGAAGACCTCTGATCTAAGAGGTGTGAATATGTTCCTCTTGTGGCAGAAAAGTGAATTGCATCAAATAGTTACTTGAGTTTTTCCCTGTTATTAAAACAGTGCCACCTGGTGGAAACTGTCCTGTAGTGACAGAGGCAGGATTCTCTGTTTATTATAGATAATTTGATGTTAATTTCTCATCACACCATTGACCCTTTGTTCTCAGACAAGCTTTGGGTCTCCTTTTCATTTTCTCTTTTCTGTTGACTATGAAAAGCGTTTGCTTTCATTTTGATTAACAGTCTGCTGTTTTTGTTCATGTGTGATTATTATTATTATTTTTACAATTCATTTAATGAAAAATGGCAGATAAATTGCTTTGCAATTGATGCTAAAATAACATCTAATCGATTTGACTATTCTATGAGCACATTTTACTGAAAGTCGCCAAAATGCTCAATGCATTTCTATGGGACGTTCTGTAAATCTGGTCTTAGCAATAGTAACCAAGGTGGAAGGTCATTTCATCTATATTTTTAGATGCTTATGATAATTATGATTGAGTCTTATAGACTTGATGATCATCTGATGACTTTAGGGCTTTGTTTACATTCCACTTCATTGTTCACCCCAACCAGGGATGGAAACTCATTAACAGCACATTTGTGCCTATTATTTGACTTTTCATGTTTTGATTAAATGAGTCATACTTGAGATTTATTGTTTTCAGAATATGTGCAAACACTGCACACATTGTTAAACAGTGATGTAACTTCATAACTTCATAGTATAAGTATAAAGTTCATATTTGAACACTGTTTCTGATGACTGAACACTGATGACTGATGACGGGTGAAAGTTCAGTTAGTCATGAAGCACGTGTTTGTAATGTATTTTATAAGCGTGTGACATCTTCCTGAAGTCTGTGGTCCACGTCTAGTCTCATTTTGAGTTACAGTCCACTGTCTCATGCAAATGTGTCACAATTCTATCAATCTTTGTATCGCTCAACCTATAGCTGTCATCATTTACTCACCTTCATGTCATTCCAAACCTGTATGATTTTAATTCTTCCATGGAAAGGAGGAAATTTTGAAAGTATTTTTATCCACACATCAGTGTTTTGTTTCAAACCTTCTTCAAAATATCTTCTTTTATGCTCCACAGAAGAAAGAAAGTCATACAGGTTTGGAATGATGTGAGTGTGAGTAAATGATGACTGATTGATCATTTTTGGGTGAACTATCCCTTTAATTGTGTTGCCTTCCTTTGACCAAAGTTTTTACTTTTTTTTGCAACTTGACGCTACTTCACAGTGGTTTTACGTATGAAAACTACCACTTGCATGCTTGATCCTCTACTTACAGGCTTGTTGTTGTTTGATACCAATGGTGTTCAAAATAATTAATGAATCATTGAGTTCTGGTGTTGTTACAGCTGCATTAAAAAATTTTGCAGTTACCCCTGTACTAAACAGTAAAACTAAGACTTGGACAAATTAAATAACTACCATACTGAATCAAATCTTTCTTTCCTGGCAAAAATTTTAGAGCATGTTGTTGCTTTACAGTTACACAACCACCATTCTGTGAATAATCTTTTTGAGCAGTTTTATGGCTTTAAAAAATGTGAAAAAAATCTGAAACAGCTTTGGTTAAAGACAGTTTGCTGTTAAAGTCTGATATTAGACCAGTTTGTACTAGTGTCCCTCAGGGCTCGATTTTAGGACCTTTACTTTTTAATCTTTATTTCCAACTTCTTTTGGTAATAAGTATCATTACTATGGTGCTGACACTCAAATTTATATTCACTGCAAACATAGTCACAGTGAAGCTGTCTAATTTCATGCTAAATGCATTTTTTAGAGAAAATCATGAATGGCTAATAGTTTTCTTTGTTTAAATGGCAATAAAAATGAGGTTATGCTTAGGCTCTCCACAAGAGGTTTGCAAAGACTGGTCAACCACTTTTTATTATTAATGGTTTGGTACTAGAGTTTTAGAAAAAATAATGAATATATTAGTTATATTTGATTTTTAATTGACATTTGACCTCCTTGTACGTAATGTAGTCATCAAGGTTTCTTCTTCCTTTTTTAATTTTAGAAATATTGCAAAATTGCATCCCATGATAGCCTTCTCAGTGATGGATAATTAGTTAATATCTTTATGTTTGTTGTAATGCATTAAAAAATTGCAGCACATCCAAAATTCTGCAGCTAGAATTTTAACTAAAACCCAGAATATATTACTTTCCTTAAAAAAAAACAAACATACTGAACACAAA
Source organism: Tor tambroides (assembly GCA_021397915.2). Classification (NCBI taxonomy): domain Eukaryota; kingdom Metazoa; phylum Chordata; class Actinopteri; order Cypriniformes; family Cyprinidae; genus Tor; species Tor tambroides. The sequence continues at coordinate 9,361 of JAFVLL020008532.1, forward strand.
CTTTTGAGCAGTAGTGTATGTTTAGTTATTAATGTATCGTGATATTTTTTTTACATCTGTACTAAATGCATTTGTGAGTGCATTTGGGGGTCTTTTTTAAACTAGGAAATTTCACATCTTTATAGATCCATTTCAGTTAGAATGCAGTGAGAGCAGAGCTATATTAGCTAGTTAATAGTTAGGCAATCTCCAATTCATGTTGGAAGCGGTCTCATTCTGATTTGTTGTCAGCAGTTTGTGTTGGAAGGTAATTAAAGTTTTGTATTTGCAATTCACTGTTTGACACAATTTGAACCCGGATTCATGGAATTCCTTGAAAATGCTGTTTATTTGTAAATGTGAGGCTGCAGGTTTCTGGGCTCCTGTCCTGGTTGACCTGTACAATGTGAGCGTGCAATACCTGGTTGTGTTTGCATCATTCTTTCACTAGATGTGTCATGAATATTGCACTATGCGGCTTTCTCTTGTAGTGTGTTTGGGTCACTGTCCTGTGCATGATAACCTGGAATCAAGATGTTTCTCTGGATTTATCTGTACTGTTATTAGAATAGTAGTCCAATAATGGTTGGTTGGTTAGTTAGTTAGTAAATGAGTGAGCAGGAGCCAGAAAGGATGCAAACGTGCCTATTACGTGTGTGTTCTTCCTCAGTCTCCTGTTTCCCTTATTTGGTTGTGTTCCGGTTTCCCTAATTAGTTCTTGTTCAGTTAATCATCGTTTTATCATTGCACCTGTGTTTAGTCAATCATCTCGTTTACTCCTTTTTTTCCGTTGCTTTATAAGCATTCAGTTTGGTTTGTAAGTTTGTTCTCTCTTAACGTTGTTTATGCTTTACCTTGTTTGTTGAATTATTGTTATCATTAAAAGCCTACATTTTCCTACCTGCTGCGTCCCTGTATTGACTGAAGGAGCGTTCCATAACAGCGCCTTTATATGAAACAGTTTTCATTTCTGAAACAGTTTAGTGGGGAAAACTTTTTCACAGCTCTGTATGTGCACCAGGCCAGCTCTGTGTGTATGTATGTATGTATATGAAAAGTGCCTTTTTTTTTTTTGCATATTTGTCTCACTTAAAATCTTCAGATCATCAACAAATTTTAATATTACACAAAGATAGCCCAGGTAAATACAAAATGCAGTTTTGAAATTATGATTTCTTTAAGGGAAAATAGCTGTCCAAACCTGCCTGGCATGACGTGAAAAAGTAATTGCCCCCTAAATCTAATAACTGGTTGTGCCACCCTTAGCAGCAATCAAGCATTTGTGATAACTGGCAATGAATCTTTCACATCGCTTTGGAGGAATTTTGGCCCACTCTTCTTTGCAGAATTGTTTTAATTCAGCCACATTGGAGGGTTTTCGAGCATGAATGGACTGTTTAAGGTCATGCCACAGCATCTCAATTGGATTTAAGTCTGGACTTTGACTTGATTTTTCTCGAGCCATTCAGAGGTGGACTTGTTGGTGTGTTTGGGATCATTGTCCTGCTGCACAACCCAAGTGCGCTTGAGCTTGAGGTCACAAACTGAAGACCGGACATTCTCCTTCAGGATTTTCTGAAAGAGTACAGAATTCATGGTTCCATCAATTATGGCAAGTCGTCCAGTTCCTGAAGCTGCAAAGCAGCCCCAGACCATCACACTACCACCACATGTTTGACTGTTGGTATGATGTTCTTTTTACGAAATGTTGTGTTGGTTTTACACCAGATGTAACGGGACACACACCTTCCAAAAAGTTCAACTTTTGTCTCATCAGTCCACAGAATATTTGCTCAATAGTCTTGGGGATAATCAAGATATTTTTTGGCAAATGTGAGACGAGCCTATGTGTTCTTTTTGGTCAGCAGTGGTTTCTGCCTTGGAACTCTCTCATGGATGCCGTTTTTGCCCAGTCTCTTTCTTATTGTTGAATCATGAACCCTGACCTTAATTGAGGCGAGTGAGGCCTGCAGTTCTTTAGATGTTGTTCTGGATTCTTTCATGACCTCCTGGATGAGTCGTCGTTGCGCTCTTGGAGTAATTTTGGTAGGCCGGCCACTCCTGGGAAAGTTCACCACTGTTCCAAGTTTTCTCCATTTGTGGATAATGGCTCTGACTGTGGTTCGCTGGAATCCCAAAGCCTTAGAAATGGCTTTATAACCCTTTCCAGACTGATACATCTCAACTATTTTGTTTCTCATCTGTTCTTGAATTTCTTTAAATCGTGGCATGATGTGTTGCTCTTAAAGCATGCTTCACTTTGTCAGACAGGTTCTATTTAAGAGATTTCTTGATTCAAACAGTCTGGCAGTAATCAGGTCTGGGTTTGGCTAGTGAAATTGAACTCAGCTTTCTAAAATAATGTGGTTAATCACAGTTCTTTCATGATTTAACAGGAGGGGGCAATTAATTTTTCACGTAGGGCCAGGTAGATTTGGACAGCTTTTTTCCCTTAATAAATGAAAAATTTGTTTGATGATCTGAATCTTTTAATCTTTTTATTATACGTATGTGCTTAGGCGGTCATTGGTTCAATTCTTAGGGAATGCATGAACTGATAAAATGTACAGTATACCTTTAATGCAATGTATGGATAAAAACATCTGTCAGATTCATAAATGTAAATGTAAAGGTAAATATATTACATACATTACAACCAGTAACAGTTGAATTTGAATTAAATCATAAACTCCAAAGAGAGTCTTTGTTTTGTTGCAAAGGATCCACTGTCTGGTTCTAATCAGATTCGAATTGAAGACTTTTTAATGTGTTCGGTTTACTTTGGAAAACACTGGAAAATGGCTGATTTGAGCTCTTGAGTTCACAGCACATCATGTTATCTAGTGACCGCCGGTCACTGTCACTCATGAGAGGAGCTTGTGCTCTAAATGTGATGTAACTGAGCGGATATTTCAGGTAATGGGGTCTACAGTAATAGGATCAGCTTGTGGATTTACAAGTTATTTGAAGTGGCTGACGCACTGCATTGTGGGAATGCACACATGCACATAAACATTTCGCATGTGACCTTTAATTTTTTTTTATATATACAGCAACTCTAAAAAGTGTTTGTCTTGATAAGTCACTTTCCTAAATGTCTGAACATTATTTCATCAGATCAAGTGTTTCTATCTGCTGATTTAAAATGATGCACAGATTTCTTCATCATGGCTGAAGTCTCAGTGAGTTTGAATCAGCTGGTGATTTTTAGTGGATGTATGAAGTCAGTTTTCCTCAAATTTACAACATAGGAACCACAGGTGTAGAGAATCACATTAACTATCAACATCATCCACAAACTAAGCAGTACAAACACAAACTCTCAGGAAAAAAGGCATAAAACTGTCACTGTTGCAGTACCCTTTCAAAAGGTACTAATATGTACTCTTTGTGTACTTTTAAAGTACTAAAATGTACCAGTTAGTGGTAAATAAGGTACAAGATGTGCCTTTTAGATTTTACCGCCCCAATGACAGCTTTGCACTTTCTTTCTTTTTTTTCCCTGAGAGTATACTGACTGTCTATCTATTAATTTAGCATTTAAAACCCAACAAACTTTTATCTGTCAAATGTTTTTTTTTTTTAAATGTGTTTTTGCATCTTGCTTTACAATCAATGACACTTGATTTTTATATTTTGTACCTCATACAATCACATTCAGACATTTATAAGTGTGACTGAAGTGTCCAAATACTCTGTGGGGTCGCTGTAGATGAGATTGCAAACCAAATATATTACATATTGTATATTTGTTTCTAAGTTCCTGATTTTAGGGAATAAATCAAAGTTTTTTCAGACTTTTTCTGGACTGTTGGTCGTCTTGGCTTTCAGTTGTCAGTTTAGTTTGGAAGGTAGTTTTCTTTTCTGTCATGGTGATGAATTAGTTTGCTGTAATTGAATGTTTAAACCTGAGAGTTTCAAACTACTCCTCGCTATGTCATCTGACCTGATTCTGTATGTCCGTACGATTCTGTGAGCGGTTCATGACATTCACCAGGACATGTCTTACACATCACGCTGCGTGCAGATTATCAGTGCGTAGGGTGTGTGTGTGTGTGTGTGTGTGTGTGTTTATGGATGCAGGATTAGAGTAATTCAGTGTGTCTTTGGGTTAGTATGTCAGTGTATCAGTAAGTCAGTAGGCTTCACCGGAACAGAAATGTCTTTGAGTTAAATGCACAAAGCCGCTGCTTCCTGCGTTTGTGAACATTCACTCAGTGCATGCGTATACACACACACACACACACACACACACGACCTTCTCTGACCCAACACAGGTCATGATCTTATAGTGTTTACTTGCATGGAAAAATGACCTCACAATAAAAATGACCATGGTACTGTACTATAAAAATTAATTTTCAAAGTTGTAAATGAAACAAAGATTATTGGATTACAAGAATATTCTATTTCAAATTTTTGTACTTAAAGATTTCACATTTAATTCAGTGTTACGTGCCATTTCTGTGTAATTGTTTGTATAATTTGCAAGCAATTTCTGAGTAAAAGTTTCTACACCAATTTTTTTTTCAGTGTGGAGTAGCTTCAAAAAACAAAACACTACAATTATTGTTACTGTAGTTTAGAATCATTATAAATTAATGAAATTTATTTATAATTTATAATCTCGTTCAAAGAGTTTCAGAAACGTTTAGAATTTCATTTGTCCTTTGGTTGATCGTAGAAGCTAATACAAAGATTCCTATAAATGTACTGTTGTTTTTGTACACGTTTCCACTTGCTTTTTGTGTAGAAACTTAGAGTACCATGGTACATTTGTACATTTGTGAAGTGAAAGTCTGTAATGAATTATGCAACTAGGAGTTTAAATAAATCTTAACAATCTACATTACATTAAGAACCCTTCAGTTTATTGGATAATGCTGATTTGAAATGAAACCTGAAAGCTTTATTTTAAGGCATTATGCAATGCTTATTTGAGGTTGATTCATGAGCATTTAATGATAGATAAAAGCATTGCTCTGATTTTTGAATTATTGCATCACTGTTTTGGTGTTTTACTAATATTACTGGCATTCTGCAGGTGTGTTTACTAAGTACAATGAATGACACCCTTTTTAACGTGGCAAGACTTATTTGACCTGATGAAATCAGTACAAACGGACGGTCTGAGTCACAGTTACATATCAAATCACGCATGCAGGTGCATGCACCGTCAGTCAGGGACAAAATGCAACTCTTCTGTACACAACCTGATGAGAACTGCCAAAGAGTTTATCGTTCTCTAATGTCTCACGTACAGTTAGGTCCAAAAGTCTGAGACCTAGAATGCTTCTCTTTTTGATTTAATACACTTTTTGCATTACAAATTATTTGATCATGATTTGAGAGAGAAATTTAGGTTTAAATGAACATAAAATCTGAGAATATCTCAGGATTTGTTGTATGTCTCTCAGCAGCACGGAAACTACATGAACTAAATGTTCTCCAGCAGGATCTGAGATCATCCAAAGAGCATCTTGAGCTTCAATCAATGAAAGAAGATTGTCTAACCATCAAGTCAAGTCCCTTTTATTTCACTTTATATGCACTTTATATAATACCGATTGTGTCAAAGCAGCTTTACAGTGTTAAACAGGAAAATAATGTTTCTGAAAAAAAATAATAATGGAAATTAATGTTTCTGTGATGCACACAAAATTCAATTCTGCTGTAAAGCAGCTCTAAAAAGAGGACAGTCTGTTTTTCAGTTAAAGTCAGTTCATTGTTGATTCAGTTCAGTTTAATAACTGTGTAAAGTTCATCTAACCAACTGTCCTAAATCTATAGCCGCGGGAATGTATTTTGAGCAGGGAATTTTTATTAATTATATAGAATTCCAAGGACCACAAAACTGCTTGTCCCCACAGCAATGTACAGCGGGAAAGTGCTTTATTTTGAGGTCAAAAACAGGATTTTCTACCATTTAAAATACAAAAGTATATTCATAATTATCAAATATATGATGTAAATGGCATAAAAAACAAAATGCCAAATAAATATTATAAAATATATAATAAAAACAGTGGTCCCCTGGAGTTGTGTCACTGGTGTTACCGCTTAAAAAAAAAAGTCTTTTATTTTGGAATAAAACATCACACTGATGACATCACTTGACTTCCTCCTTCCTATTTCCTGAAGATCTATGAAAAAAGGCCCATGTTTAGTCCACTGTTTCTTTTCAGTTATCAGAAATTTTCTCATTTATCTCATGATTTCATATGAAGCTTTTAGTTGATGTCACTGGTGTGACCTATTTATTGTTGGGGAATTGTAAAAAAAAAAAAAAAACAACTATAATACAAATGGTTTAAACTAATTAATTTAGTTTAAGCATTTTTCATGAAAATTGTCACTGGTGTTACTGTCACTGGTGTTACCTTCCTTATGGGTAACACCAGTGAAGATCAGTATGTATGTCACTGGTGTTACTGTCACTGGTGTTACCTTCCTTATGGGTAACACCAGTGAAGATCAGTATGTATGTCACTGGTGTTACCTTCCTTATGGGTAACACCAGTGAAGATCAGTATGTATGTCACTGGTGTTACTGTCACTGGTGTTACCTTCCTTATGGGTAACACCAGTGAAGATCAGTATGTATGTCACTGGTGTTACTGTCACTGGTGTTACCTTTCTTATGGGTAACACCAGTGAAGATCAGTATGTATGTCACTGGTGTTACTGTCACTGGTTTTACTGTCACTGGTTTTACTGTCACTGGTGTTACCTTCCTTATGAGTAACACCAGTGAAGATCAGTATGTATGTCACTGGTGTTACTGTCACTGGTGTTACCTTCCTTATGGGTAACACCAGTGAAGATCAGTATGTATGTCACTGGTGTTACTGTCACTGGTGTTACCTTCCTTATGGGTAACACCAGTGAAGATCAGTATGTATGTCACTGGTGTTACTGTCACTGGTTTTACTGTCACTGGTTTTACTGTCACTGGTGTTACCTTCCTTATGGGTAACACCAGTGAAGATCAGTATGTATGTCACTGGTCTTACTGTCACTGGTGTTACTGTACTGTTTTTGTCTGTCACATTAAATAAATAAAACACAATCTACTTATTTCTTGCATTTTCATTATTTTTCTGTAACTCTGACTACGTGTGCAATCGAGAAATAATATTTCGTAAAAACTTTTAATGTTACTAAAGAGGGTAACACCAGTGACAAAAAATGGTACATGTGGTCTTGAAATAATTGCACAAAATAGCTAAAAAAAAAAAAATAAGCTGTCATTTATATGTATTCATGAAGTCAAAAGGTAATCTAATAATGTGGTCTAAGTTTAAATGTTAAAAAAAGAAATACATTTTAAGACATTTTGCCATACCAAAAGTGGATGTTTCTGTAGAATGACCCTCTAAGAAAATCAGATATGGGTCACATTTGGGCAAAAAAATCGGATTTGGGCCACTTTAGCCTGCAGCGTGAACTAAGTCTTAATTCATGTTTTACTGTTGTTTATTGTCATTGTAGGCTTAGTCATCTTTTTTTCCATTAATTTTAATGAATATACAAATTAATAACATGAGTTTTATTTATTTTTTGTTACAAAATTTTCATTTATTTATTTTTTAACACCGCACCCCCAGCACCCCTACTAATATTTCTTCTTCATTTAACATCATAACTTTTCTTTGTTTTATTTGTTTCTTTATTTCCAGGTTGAAATGAACATAATCCCAGCTTGTGCTGTCAGACTTTCTCGACTGTTGCACAAGCAATAGTTTGTGTTGTTCGGTGAGTTTGTTTATATTTACACCGCGTTCCGAATTATTAGGCAAGTTGAAATTCTGGTCATATTTTTTCCCCAAGAACATTTTACCAATCCCAAACCACATCAATCTTAATAACTATTATTGATTTTGTATTTAATCATATATAAGTGATATATAATTGTCCAGGCAGGCTGAAAGTCAAAAACTCCTTATATTCAGGTGTGCCGAATTATTACACATGTTCTCTTTTTCCAGATAAAATGAGCCAAGAAAGAGACTGAACTCAGACTAAAAGTTAAAAAATATTAAATGCCCATGAGAAGGATGCAATACTAATGCAATAATAGAATTAGCAAAGTTAAGGAATGACCATTGGGCAGCGAAATGCTCAGTCAGAAAAAACAGGTGGAGAAGAAAAGACACATTTTAACTGCAAAAGAATTAAGAATTAATGTCAAGAATTAGGTGAGAAACCATCAGGAACCATTTAGTCTCCAGCGCCATAATTTTCCAGAACTGCAACCTTCCTGGAGTCTCCACAAGTGCAATGTGTCAGGTTCTCAGAGACTTTGCCTGGGTACAAAATCCTAAAAAAAAAAAAGAGCTCCTAAAACTTACTGGCAGATTCTGGAAGATAAATTCTTCAAACAGTGGTTCAAGAGGATGTGATGCTGTTCCTTCAAGAGTCACTCACAACTTATCTGTCCATAAAGCCTATGAAAAAGCAGTCTTAATGGATTTCACAACACTTCAGCATGTTATTCTTATTAAGTGAGGGTCACTTTTTAGGATTTTGTACCCAGGCAAAGTCTCTGAGAACCTGACACATTGCACTTGTGGAGACTCCAGGAAGGTTGCAGTTCTGGAAAATGATGGCGCTGGAGACTAAATGGTTCCTGATGGTTTCTCACCTAATTCTTGACTTTAATTCTTAGCTCTTTTGTACTTAAAATGCGTCTTTTCTTCTCCACCTGTTTTTTCTGACTCTGCTGACCCAATGAACATTTCGCTGCCCAATGCTCATTTCTTAACTTTGTTAATTCTATTATTGCATTAGTATTGCATCCTTCTCATTGACATTTAATAATTTGTAACTTTTAGTTGAGTTCAATCTCTTTCTTGGCTCATTTTATCTGGAAAAAGAGAACATGCGTAATAATTTGGCACACCTGAATATAAAGAGTTTTTGACTTTTAGCCTTCCCAGACAATTACAGTATATATCACTAATATATGATTAAATAGAAAATCAGTAGTAGTTATTAAGATTGATGTGGTTTGGGATTGGTAAAATGTTCTTGGGAAAAAAATATGACCAGAATTTCAACTTGCATAATAATTCGGAACGCGGTGTATATTTCATGTCATGTTTGCAGCTAAAGAAAACAAATAATTAGTTTTATGATGAACAACCCTTTTTTATGTCTTTCTGTAGTAGACTGAAGTCATGCCAGAAAAATTGCACCGTTGTTTACTCGTCAAATATAGACATCTATAAAAACCAATTCAATTATTTGCCCAAGCAAACACGCTCTTTGCCTTTTAGACATTATTGATTGCCTTCATAGAAATACTGGCTTTTTCTGAGGATAATGATCAATTAGTTGTCAAGTGATAAGAGACTGTATGACATAGAGACGGTGAAATATTGTAATGTCGGTCTGGATTTGCTCATCAAAGGGATACAGAAGGACATGTCAAATATTAGGGGTTGTTTGCTTTATTGATGTTTGACATGACCTTTGTGCTTATTCAAGTCCTCTCATTAAAGCACACATGAAGTAATAGATAAAATATTTATTTAAAAAAATACACATATTCAGCAAAATCACAATGTACAATACAGTACACATTTCCAAGCTATCTCACATATAAGAAAATATTCCTTTATTACAAAATTATTTTTTGCTCCTTCAAAGAGCATAAATGAATAGTTCTAATATTGTGCCATAAGTTACAGTATCATTTTTGTCAAAGCAAAAATAAACAACACATGTAGATTGGATTTGCATGGCTTGATTCGTAGTAACTATGCAAAATAACATATAAAGTGCAGTTGCAGATTCCCTACACAATGCATATGCATCCCTAGGAAGTGCTTCGGACTAAACAAAATGAGAAAATGAGACGGAATAAACACTTCAAATAAACACAAAACATGGCAAAAAAATACACCTGTAACACGTACAATGTAGGTGATTGTACTGTTTGTAGATTATTTTGGAAAGGCGCTATATAAATAAGACTTATTATTATTATTAATATTACAAATAAAAGTAAGTGTATCTGCTTGAACGGAAAATAAGCAGCTTGAAAAGAAAGCCAGTACACATATTTAGTTGCATTTGCTGGTGCTTAGCGTAAACAGTCAAAAGTAAGCTTTGAGAACTATTGTGAGTGAAATATTGAAATGTGTATTAGATGCACCACTTTCCCTTGCTGTCAGACCTTTTCTGGGACGTGTGGCAATATCTAAATGTTGGGTAACCGTGCTGAGTCAGGCCTAAACGTGGCTTTTACAGTGGCTTTGATTTCCCTGAGTATTTCAACATCTATAAAAACCTATAACGAATAAGCTTTGCTTAGACAGAAAGCCTTGATTAGAGCATATTTCGCCTCTTCCTGATAAAGCAGATAAATAGGTGTACTGTTAAAGGGTTAGTTAGCTTTACTCGCCCTCAAGGCATCCTAGGTGTATATGACTTTCTTCTTTCAGACGAATCCAATCAGAGTTATATTAAATGTTCTCCTTGCTCTTGCAAGCTTTATATGAATAAAGTGCATCCATCCTCTGTCCGGCTTTGCGCGTACAACAGTTAGCGGAAGTGAGAGAAAAGTGTTTATATAGTTTTAAATATGGATGCTTTTCTTACAAAAATGCATCGATTCGCTACAGGAGGCCTTTATTAAGAGCAAGGACAATTTCTAATATAACTCCAATTGGATTTGTCTGAAAGAAGAAAGTCATTTGTGAGCCTGGAGCACAAAAGCAGTCAAAAGTCGCTGGGGTATATTTGTAGCTAAAGCAAACAATGCATTGTATGGGTTAAAATTATCAATGTTTCTTTGATGCTAAAAATCATTAGGATATTAAGTAAAGATCATGTTCCATGAAGATATTTAGTAAATTTCCTACCATAAATACATCAAAACTTCATTTTTGATTAGTAATATGCATTGCTAAGAACTTCATCTGAACAACTTTAAAGGCGATTTTCTCAATATTTAGATTTTTTTGCACCCTCAGATTCCAGATTTTCTAATAATCGTATCTCGGCCAAATATTGTCCTATCCTAACAAACCATATTGAAAGCTCGTTTCATCCCATATGACTGGTTTTCTGGTCCAGGGTCACATATACACCTAGGATTCCTTTAGGGTGAGTAAATCATGGGCTAATTTTCATTTTTGCGTGAACTAACCCTTTAAGTCACGTAATTGTTCTTTATGTGCACCCGCAGGATTCAACAATCATGTCCGGAACGTCGGTCTTCACGATGGTGTGCTGAGAGTTGAAGTAGACCATGGAGAGCGGCCGTCTTTGGATGGGAACGCAGCAGGACGACACGGCCGTGTGGATGCCGTTGGCCTTCAGCTGACTGAAGACGGTGGCGTGGAACGAGGAGGCGATGCCGGGCGCGCCGGATAAATGCTGTGGACACTGTCCCATGCAGTAGTTCATATGGTAGCCCTCAGGCGCTATGATCCAGTCCTGCCACTGTATGTCACGGAACTTGATGTAGAAGTCTTTTTTGCAGCACACGCTCACGTCGTCGCCGCAGCGCAGCGAGCGTTTGCTCAGCGCGTGTTTGTTGGGGTCTTCACGCAACTGCACCTGCGCAACTAGAAACGGCTGATGGGAAGATTCGCCCGATGCCTCGCGACTGCACAGGTTGCGTCCGCCGTCTTCGCAGTGCACCTCCAGACGGAGACTCCGCTGACCGCCGTCCAGAAAGGCCTGCAGGGCTCCGGTGACCGGGAACGTGTGCCATCCACCTCGAGACACATCCACGCTCCTCTGGAGCAGCAGTGTGCGATTAGCACCGCTCGATGCCGGCAGGGAGATTTCTGCGTTTACGCGACCACCGTGATGAGGCGCTTCGGCCGGACGCACGTAAAGCCACAGCGACGACTGCAGCACCAGAACGCTGTGACCTTTCTCCTGCAGGAACTGGAACGACAGACCGGTGTCGGTGCCGTCAGAAACCTGGTCACCTGGAGAGAAATCAGACATCAGAGGTGCTTAGAAGAAGTGCTTGTTTTGCAAGCGGAAGTAAGATATTTTATGTGAATGTGCGAGACTTAAATAACTATGATATACAAATATTTTTTGAAGTTGTAAATAAAACAAAGATTTTATAAAAGATTTATAAACTTGTGAAACATGTTACAGTATTCAAGTTTCACAAGTTAAAGTTTAATTCACTTAAGTTTCTTTGTAATTAATTTTTACATTTAGTAATTTTTGAGTGAAATTTTTTTTCTAGACCACTTTTTTTTGGAATAACAAACTGCATTCTGTTTTATGATTATGATAATAAATTAATTAATAGATTTTGTACAGCTAAAATAACTAGAGGCGATAATACCGGAAGTCCAGCACATTCCTATTACTAATGGCCACGCCCACTCTTAAGTCAAAAAGAAGGTGGATTGGACAACATTCTAATGTTTAGTTCTAAATGTTCTATCTACATTCTAAATGTTTTATGTATAGTTTGCACGTGCCAAACGTTTAAAAATTCTTTTATGAACGATTTAGAGGCACAAAGAGTCAAGATGTACCCACCTTTTAGTTTGTAAATATGTATATAATATTGTTTAGCGTAGGCTATAGTTTGTTCTGACCTTTAAAAAACAGTTAATCATCGAAGAAACCGGATTTGAAGTAAAAATCGTTCTTAAAACCATTCATTTCAGTAAGAAACTGGATCTGAATATGCTTTCTGCCTACTAAAACCGGTATTTATATAGGGGGCGTGCGCGCTTACCAAGTTACAAAGAACACAGAAACGTTTTAAGAATGCTTTGAACGAGTCAGATGTACACTTCCTTCAGTTTGTAAATATCTCTATAACATATTTTCACATATACTTTGTTTTTACCTTTAAGAACGCAGTTTGTCATTTAAGAAATCGGATCTGAATAGTTTTTCTGTATAAATCGTTCCAAAAACCATTCAATTCAGTGTGAGAATTTGTGCGCACTTACCAATTTACACTGAACGCTTTAAGAGTGCTTCTATATCAGCTATACACTCTTAAAAATAAAGGTGCTTCACGATGCCATAATTAAGAACCTTTTTGTCTAAAGGGTTCCATAACATCTGAAGAACCTTTCTGTTTCACAAAACGTCATTTGTGGCGAAAGAAGGTTCTTCAGATTATAAAGAGATGTTTTATTAAAAGAACCTTTGACTGAATGGTTCTTCTATGGCATCGCTGTGAGGAACCTTTTAAGCACCTTTATTTTTAAGAGTGTAAGTCAGATGCACTCACCGACAAAATCGTTCCAAAAACCATTCAATTTGTGCGCACTGAACGTTTTAAGAATGCTTCTATCAACTATAAGTCAGATGTACTCACCAACATCAGCGAAGCTCACTATCTCGTATGCCTGGTTATTCGTGTGCGAGTTTGGCACGTTATTGTCCAGCTCCAGTGTTCCGTCTTGTCTGACGCGGCCCGCGTGGAGCTTGCGCAGCGCCGTCATGAGCGCGGCACGCGGCACCGTCTGCGTGATGTTTGGCCTCTCCCGCAGGTGAAGCTTGCTCAGGATCTGCTGTTTGGCCATCTCGACCAGGAAACGCTCCTCAGTGCCCTTCTCCATCGCAGGCATGCCGCACGTCGGGCAGCCGGTGGCGGCTGCGCTCGTTCCCTTCACCGTAAACGCGCTCAGCACCACCAGCGTGGACAGCACCGCGGACGCAAGTCCGCACAGGTGCTCCAACGAGAACGACGCTAAGATCATTTTGACTTTGCGTTTGCTCGGTTGAGTCTGAGAGAGTTTGGAGAGACGCGCACTAGCGAGTGGATGGAGAGGAGTGAGCCGCACCTGAGCACTAAGAAGTGGGGTAATCCATCAAAAGTTGTGACACGTTTAAGGGACGCACCAATGACTGTCATGTGCACGCGTGCGCTCGAGGGGAGGGAGGACAAGCTGCTTGGATGCACTGCACTCCTCACTGATGCGTATATATAGCTCTGTTGGGGTTAATCATTAGCGCAAACAAATAAACATACGACACTTACTGTGCCACGTCGAGACGCGGCTGCCCAAGCGAAGTCCAAACGCTCACCTCTGTCCCAGTGACCCCCAACATTGTAACCCTAAAGCATCCAAACCAAACAGATCACAAGCCAACACGAGATCGATAAATATGACGCAAGCCCGGCTGTTTTAAATGGGGAAAACCAGCGTGGTGCAGATGCGCAGCGCATCCACTATAGTTCTCTAGCGTGTGCAGAAACTTTACCATTTGGCTCTATTTAGCGTAAAGATCCCAAACTGTGACAATCAAAGGTGTAGATCACCCAAAAATGAGCATTCTGCATCATTTACTGTCGTTCCGAACCTGTTTGGATGGTTTGAAAAATAGGTAGCACTTTATTTTACAGTCCTGTTCCTCATGCAGGCTACTTATTATAGTTATTACAATAACTAGGTACTAATCCTGAACCTACCCCACCCCATGTAGTTACTTTGTATTACCAGAAACTTTCTTATGTAGGTACACTGTACATAAAAATAAAGTGCAACCGAAAAATGTCTAGTCAATGGGGCGCAATGTTGTTTGATTCCCAACGTTTTTAAAATATCTTCTTGTGTTCCTCAGAAGAAATCCAAATAGGTAAATGAAAACAAAATGTCCCATTTTAAATACAAATAAATACATAAATGTGTTCGTTTATTAAGAGGACAGTAAAATAAGAAGTGCCAGGGTTTCAGGATCGCTTAGTAAGCGACTGAAAGTCGAACATTGTAAAAGATTAGTTTAAGAAAAAGTTCTAATATGCACGAAAACAAAAAGATTTTTCGAAGTGGTAAAAATACAAAGTTTATTGGACTACATGAAAAAAGTCTTTCTACTTAATTACACGTTTGATTTAGTGTTACTTGCCAATTTTTTGAAGTCGGTTTTTAAGTGAAAATTGTTTGAGTTTTTTTCAGTGGTGGAATGTTCAAAATATAGAGGCAGTGAGTTTGTGCATCAGGTTTTCGTGCTTTTAAACCCTGTCGGCGTTGTTTAGTGAGTTAATATGTTAATATGCACCAATATGCACTGTCTTACTATTCTAATGCATAGCCTACTGAATACTGCAATATGCGGGCAGCACGAGTAGCAAATAAAAAGCAACGGGAAAGAATATGAATACAATCTTCATCCCTACATGGGCATGTGGTGTAATTGAGGGTGATTAATTGACACAGATAATGAACCCACGGGACATCAGGCCATCAGACTCGCAGTGCGCAGGCGCCGTCTAGTGGACACACATCACCAGTGTTCATCTGGACATCACTGACCAGACACTTAATAATGAAGGAGGAATGCTATCATCCGGCGCTTTATAACAGCCTAGATTCGATTTCGATGATGTGTGCATGTTGTCTTGTCGTTTCTCCTCTCTTTTATTAAAGTTTGATGTTATTTGTTAAAGTTGGTTCATCATATGGCATTTTACTTTGGATAACCACAGAAAAATGGTACATGAAAGGTTTAGAAATCATTTGTTGATGCCACTAAATGTTTGCTGTACTAAATGTGTCCTGATAACCTTTAACTCTCTGACTTCTTTTTTGAGTGCGTCTTTTTTAGCCAGTAAATCAGTAAACAACACGTTCTATTAAATGCTTTGGTTTAGTTTATTTGGTCTCTCAGGTTATATTTAAATGTGGAATTTGATCATTCCAGACAAACATTACCTCACAAATACACGCTTTTTAAGTTCTTCACAGACAACTATTATGCATCACAATTAAAATGGATCACAGATGGGTGGATTCTGAATAACGTGCTGACAGACATCGTAATTGACATCTTATCTTTTATTAGGGCAGATTGAGAACTTTACAGAAAGTTTGACATATTTGCTGAAGCTAGAACACAAAACAATGTATTGATATTAAAACAAGGAGGTACAGTAAGGGTTCTGACAGCCAGTTTGACGCTACACCTGCTGTCAAAAAGATGCTTGATGAAACCACTGAGGTCTGTCTTTCAAGTCTTTTCAGTAAGATAGTTAACATTTATTTACAAATTATAGTCCATTACAGATTACATGATGAAAACTGGAATTAGAAATGTCTATAGGTGATTACTTTTTTATCTAACTTGATTTAAAATATACATTACAATATCAAAAGAGAAAGAAAATATATTCCATTTTTTGATATCAACATCATAAAATGCATAAAATCTTACATTAAACCAGTGTTTCCGAAACTGGGCTTAATGTAAGAACTGTAGTGGGTTTGTGAGTTGATAAAAAGCTAATAAATAATTTAAAAGCAAAGATTTAAACATGTAATCCATAAAAAGTAACCGTAATCTGATTATGCGCATTTTATAATGTAATATACTCTAATTACAAGTAATTTTTGGAATCCAGATAACATGATCCAGATGGCATGTAATCAGTTACTGCTTAAAGTAAAAATGTTAAAAGGTTTTTCATAAATGCCTACATCTCAGTTCTTACACTCCAACACATTGCAGTTCATATTGATTTGAATGGTGCATAAATTGTCATATTGCTTAGAAACGAAACTTAAATTTTAACTGAAAAAGTAACATTTCTGACTCTAGTAACTAGTAAGCAATGCATGAGGTTTAATTGCCTCGTGATGTTTTTCTGAGACAAAACAGCCACTGGCAAATCAATCCAGTTTAATCCAGTGCAAGATAGTAATGCATCAGTTTGTTTCTGTCAGTGACACTGACCCGACCGCTGATCCAGCAGATGAGTTGCACAAAAATACCCAAGATTGTGAAAATAACCCTACAGAATGACCTAAAGGGCTCAACTAGTGTTTAAGAAGAAATCATCCATCAATACAATACAGGTACAGTCTGATCTGCTGAGGTCACACTATATAGGAGAAAGGTGAAAGTGAAGCTGTGCTTTATTTGGAATGTTCCTGAAGAAAGATCAACAAGTGACGGATAGGACACACACACATTGAAATCAGGCCAAGTCTGTGGATCCGCACGTCACTCGTGAGAACCGGTCTGATATCATGCACACAACCTGCTGAAAAAACCACAAGCTCCAGCCCTTTGCTTTGACTGATAGGCTACATAAACACTGTATTTGAAATTGTTTTAAACGTAAAATCATGAACAATATGAGTCTGATGTCTAATTTAGACCCTGCTTTGTAGAAAAGTACTGAAATATTAGAATGAAATAGACGATATGCACCATATACCAGCATATTCACAATACTCCTATTATAAATTATAAGCTGATTTGTGAAAATATAAATAGAATATTGTTTTATTTTGTTATTTTGTATTTTGTACAGTATCCAATATACACAATACCAGCATAATCACAATTATTTTTTGAAGTTGGAAATAAAGATTATTAGAGAACTTTTTACAGGAAAATAGGATTTTAGTTTTTCTACTTCATAATTTCATATCTAATTCAATGTGCTTCTTGCTATTTCTTTGTAATTATTTGTGAAATTTATTAGCAATTTCTGAGTGAAAAGGATTTCTACATCAATTGTTTTTTTTCGATACTTTATTTTAAGGTGTCCTTGTTACACGTTACATGTACTTCCTATTATATTAACAATAAATTATGCATGATTGCATGCAAGACAAGTAACCCTAAAACAAACCCTCATCCTAACCATAACCATATAGTAAGTACATGTAGTTAATTAATATTACTCAATACTTAAATGTATAATTACACTGTAACAAGGACACCTTAAACCGTAACTGTTTTTTCTGTGTACTATATAATACTACATAAGAACATAAAATGTTAAATATAAAATATATGCGATATTTATATTTCTATATATGCAATATTTATATATGCTATATATTGCTAATATATATATATATATATATATATAAACTAATACTCTATTTCACAAAATATAGCATATATTTTATATTTAACATTATATATATATATATATATATATATATATATACATACACACACACACACACATATACATATATCTCAGAGTATATGTATACTCTTATACATATGTATATTATCTTCATATTATGTATGTGAATATATCTATATCTATCTATCTATCTATATATAAGAGATATAAAATATAGATAAAATATAAACTTTGTTTTGAAAAATATAAAAGTGGTTATGAACACACACTCACACACACACACACACACACACACATATATATATATATATATATATATATATATATATATGCGATAGATAGATATATAGATAGATAGATAGCCAGACAGTGATTTTGAGGTTTACTGTTACAGAATAAATTGCAACCAGGCATTATCAATCGGCTATTTTTTTAAACCCTTGTTTGCATATTCATCCGAAACTGAAACGATGCCGACAGCGCCATCTTCTGTTTCCTGTAAGCACAAACACATGCAACTGTGACGTAAAGCACAGAAAGAGACAGCGTTCTTGTTTCAGTGCTTCCCCGTTATTTAATTCCTCCGTTTGCTGATCACGAACGCATGAGAATGCAGATCAGGACTCTGTTCTCAGAAGCCGCTTGTTTGTGTTTTGTTGGGGTCTTTTTGTAAGGTTTACCTCTGACGTCACGGCCCCGCCCACTCAAGTTCTGTTTGATCACTGCGCGCTGTTGACAGAGGGCTGCCGCGAACTCGTGCTTGGAGGCGATTAAACGGCGTTAAGCGGCAGCGGGCTGTCGTTATTCGGTTACCGGGGGGGCTCGGTGGGTTATCACTTTTAACATGTTCACTTAACCCATCCTGAGCGGTAGTAATGCGCTCACGAGTTCGTGAGGCGGCCGATTGTCATTTTGACTTAGCTCGCGTTCGCTTAGCCGCCACAGGCTAATTAATTAACCCATAGTGTGAGGTAAATATTGACTCCAAATCATCGGAAACACGACAAAAACGCCACAACGCGTCCAGAACGCCGACCTACAGCGAGGACCAGTGCTGTTTCGTCGTATTGAATGAACGCGAGGGATTAACGGGTAAGTGACTCACATTTGAACGCTTTAAATGGAACAGGTATCGATGTGTGTGTCTCTGGGTATCGCTAGTAAAGCTCACAAAAGTAGTCAGTGAAAGGGTAATGAGTAATTCTTCACTTAAAGCGTGACTACACTGACTCGTGAGAAGCAGGACGGTGCCGTTCTTATTACGGTAGACGTTAGACGTTGATTTGAACGGCGGCGTTCTAGACGCGTCGCGTCGTGTGGCGCGCGCTTATTATTAAAACTCATCAGAACCGAGTTCTTCCGTTTAAAGCTCCAAGAACAACAAGTGAAGCGATAACTAGAACAATAAAGATTTTATAATCGTTCTAATTCCACACCACAACTGTAGTGATAATAGCACAGAGGAACGATGTGGTTGGAATCACTTTTAGAACGTTTAATGTACTGTAAAACATTGACAGCCAATCAGAATCACCTAATCATCAAATACTTCAAGTTGTAGTATCTTCCTAGATAGCAGGTGCGTTTATCATATTTCACAAAAAGTACTGAGATAATACCATGTTTTGGACATGGACACTTACCGTTTAAGTACCATGGTAAATGCGGTAATGTCACAGTACTCATTCATAAACATACATAATGTGAGCAACACAACAGGCAGGAGGAGTTTGTTGAATCAGTGCTTGAAAAATCAAAATTGAGATTACCAGGTATAGAAAACTCACCCTCATGTTGTTCCAAATATGTATTAGTTTATTTCTTCTGCTGAACACAAAAGAAGATATTTTGAAGAATGTTGGTAACTGAACAGTTGCCGGTAGCCATTGACTTCTATAGTATCTGTTTCCATGCTATGGAAGTCAATGGCTACCGTCAATTGTTTGGTTACCAGCATTGCTCAAAATATCTTCTTACTTTTATGCATTTAGCAGACACTTTTATCCAAAGCGACTTACATTGTATTCAAGTTAGTTTTTACATTTTTATCAGCTCTTGCTGAGAATCGAACCCATGATCTTGGCGTTGCTAGCGCCATGCTCTACTGTTTGAGCTACAGAAAAGTGTGTTCAACAGAAGAAAGGAAACAGAAAAAAAACTTGAGGGTGAGTAAATGATAACAGAATTTACATTTTTGGGTGAACTATCCCTTTAATGTTGCTCAGTATAAAATTATTTATATGAATTCTTATCCAGTGGTTCACATGTGTGGAGAAGTCATACAAACTCATTTATTAAAAGGTGAGATGACCCTCAGCTTTACGTCATGAATCTCTAATGCTTTTGCCTCCTTTAGAAGTATTTAGAAGTGTAGTCCACTAGATGTCCAGCACAGTTTTCTCTTGTTTTAGAGCTCAGTTGATTTGTTTGCTTGATGAAATGGAAGTAGGAATGTATTGATCAGGTAAGATTGCTCATATGAGTTATGCACAGTGTACATACTGAAGCTAACAAAAGGATGTTTTGAGTAACGAGATGCTCAGAATTTCTGTGCAATGTCTTCAAATGTTGTATTTCACCAAGTGCATGCTTCAGGAGTCTGTAATTGTGCACAATGCAGCGATCTTCAGTCTTGTAGTTAATATTATTTTCAACAGGTCATCCTTTTTGTCTATTTTCTAAACTGCTTGTCCTGCACTCTTAAAAATAAAGGTTTTTTTCCACAGCAGTGCATTAGAAGAACAATTTTTGTTTCCTCGAACCTTTAAGTAATTTTTTTCTTAGTGTGAAGAACATTTTTATTAATCTGAAAACCCTTTTTCCATTTTTTTTTTTTTTTTTTTTTTATAAAAACTTTCTGTGCAGTGGAAAGTTTCCATTGATTTGAAAGATTCTTCATGGAGCAATCAATTCCAATAAAGACCATTTATTTTTAAGAGTGCAAGCAGGGTCGTAAGGAAATTCCTGTCCAACCGGTAGCTTTTTACATGACGTCTGTCACGTAAAAAGATCTTAGACCTTGCCACAGCAGGTTTCCCTTGAAATACAGTAGAACAAAACTTTAAAACTGCTTTTTAAATCAAGCTTGTCTTGTTTGAGTGACTGACCCTACTTCATGATATTTACATGGTTTTACTTCATTGAAAAGCTGAAGATTCACACCTAGAAACGCAGCCTCAGGCAGAAGTTATGACGTCAGATCGTCAGGTGTGTCGTGTTTAAAGCTGCTTTGAGCTTCAATCAAGCTCTGTGAGAAGTCAGCAGTCAACCATCAATCACTCTCGATCCGTGTTCTTGGTGAGAGGAGCGTAGAGTTTGTCTTTCAGAATAGAGCTGATATCCAGCTGATCTGTCTTTTCCATTGAGGTTTGTGTTTCTTGCATGGCAGAAAGAAATGCTTAGTGTTGGTTTAAAATTCCTGGACGAGTCTTGAGTGTGTTTGTGATTGTCGCTATCATATAAACAGGCAGATTGTCCTGAGAGGTGACGTCCAAGCGTTGTGGTCAAGATGTTCTGTTCCTGTTGTCACTAATACAGTAGATAGGGGTAGTTGTTTTAGTAAACAAGTGCAGAAATGGGAAAATCAATCTTTGCTGAATTATTCACGAGTGCAGAAACACTTAATTATCAGCGTTTTCTGTTTGCTGAGGAGCGTCGGTCAATTCTGCTGCTCTGAAGCCTGCTAATCTCTACAATCACCTAAATATCAGTGTTTTAAAAAGAGTTGCATTGGTTAGATGAAGAGCATGAGATGCTTAATGTATGTCAGCCATTAGAACTAATTCAGCAATGTCATGTAGAATACGAATGAAATGATTCGTCTTGTAAACCTTGTGCTTTAAATTGGTTTTGTTTATTTTTACAATTTTGACAAAAAAACCCAAAAGATTTTTGATTGTTATGCTTGGTTGTAATTATAATTGAATTAGCCTAATAGAGTTATTATTATTGAAGTTGAGATTGTGATATTTAGCTGTTCACTTGAACAGTTATGAATCAGTGTTTAAATTAGTTCATAAGCCAATCAGTAACTACAAATAAAATCTAAATGATTTTGCTGTAATTTTATTCGTTTTTCTCACAACATCTCTATTGCTTTCTCTTGCGGTTACAGTCATGCGTATTTACGTATATAAATAACCATTTGATGCATATTGAATGTATTTTACACCATGAAAATGGCATTTATTTGACCAAATTTTCTTTTAGATAGCGTAGTGAACGTATACAATAGGGACAAATGGAACACTAACTTTATTCAAAATCTGTTGGATATAAATATCCTCTAAATATCTGGTTTTAATGCAGTTTTCTCAAGAATTAGGCAAGAATGAACCTGCCGTGCTTCATGATTGCTAATCTTTCCTACAACGAAGCACTCGAATGCAACAAACTCATAATTACAGCTTCAGAAGTGGGACATTTCTGAGCTCATCAAGGCAGCATGAATTGTGATATAGTCATAATCGCACTAATATTCCTGATTGACATAAGACAATTAAAGGCAGGGTATGCAATTTCTGGAAGCCAATGTTGATATTTGAAATCACCAAAACAAACACGCCCCTATTTTGATAGATCCGCCCCACATATATGTAGCCTACGCAACCCAGGCAATGATTAGTTCTGTGAAACATAAGCCGCTTTTCCACCGAAATTACCTGAAACAATATGTCCCAGGAACTTTTTCCCCCAGACCTGTTGCTGTCTGCGTTTCCATCGCGGTCTAAACTACCCAGAAGATTAGGCAAATGGTCTGGTGACATAATGTTAGGTCTGCGCGCGTTTCTCAAGACCAAGTACGCAAATTTCGGACTTGCATCCTCGGTAGTTCGGACTTCACGAGTTAGACTCAGAGTGTGAGCTCTCGCGGATGGAACGACGCAAGTCCAGTAATTCTGCAAAGAGCAGCGTACTTGATAACATCAGCTCGCCTCGGCTGCTGCAATCTTCCTCACTGTATTTACAGACGAAATAAATCAAACACCACTGCCTCTTTTCGTTTTCATTTAAACATATTAATAGAACAATAGAATAAAGACCAAAGATTACCTGTTAGATTTACCCAAAACGAATTATATCGTATGTTTAACCACTACAGAGACATCAGAGCCAGCAGCAAATGTCAGAAGGACTAGCTGAGGTTATGCTCCTCTCTTCGGGATACATGAGCACTGAGCGTCCGGTGATCGCGTGGAGCTCACGGCTCCGAAATCAGCGAAGCACATTTTCAAATAGGCACTGTTTTTATAAATAAACCGCAGATTTGAGTTTTAAACAACTACATTCTCAGCTGAAATACACGCGTCCAGTTTAGGCAGGCTTTAGCTGTTGCCCGCTGTAGATACGGTGTTACTGACCTATCCAGAAGAAACAAAGCAACCTCGGCGTCCGATCGCAAGCCTTCTGCTCCTCGAGTTCTCTCCAGCGCTGGAAAGCTGATCCGATGTTTACACGGGTCCTACTTCTTGCCTTATCGTTCCGCAGTCGTTTTCCTCTTTTTGTTTTTTTTATCCACCATCTCTATCTTTCTGTCGTTCACTGAACGCTCTCTCCTCCACATCACGAGCAGACACGCCCCTTACTGCTGATTGGCTACAAGTTTGTTTTGTTTCTGGCCCCGACTCAGTTTTCTAAAACGTTTTTGAAAAAATGCATACCCTGCCTTTAATATTCATTGATGTTATCAGTTCAGCTGCACTGACACTGTGAGATGAGAATGAAATTTTAATAGAATAACACTAATTTAGCAACATCAACACTGATATTGAACTGAACTAAATCAGTATTGAATAATGACACGATTGTCTTCTGTAAAGCTGCTTTAGGGCTGAAATTGAATGTGTTTCATAATTGATGAATTTTGCAATATTAAGACTGTTATTTTCCTGTTTATTATTGTGAAGCTGCTTTGAATCTGTATTTAAAGCACTACAGAAATAATTGTGCAAATAATTAAGTGACTTAATTTTGTGGCCCTTCTCTCAGCTATCAATACGAATGAAGTTCAATCAACACAATTCGCATAATTTCAATCTGTTCTGTGCATTTATTCCCTAAGAACATGTAGTGAAGTCTGCATATTCTTATCTGGAATATGAATTATTGTTGGCAAAAGCGTTTCTGTCAGATGTTTGCTGGCATTGCAGTGTCATTACCTGTTGAAACACACACCTCTGCTGCATCGCCACCAACTTTGTCATTTATCATTTAATACACATTCGCTTGGAGTCAAGCGTCAGATAAAGGCTGTTAATCTGGACTTGTTGAAGACTGGCAGATAATCACGCCTTGATAGATTAATTACCCGTCCACAGTTATAAACGCACACATCTGATTGATGAAACGCGCCTCACGGGCTTCATATTTTAATAATCAGCCCAGATCTCGAGGTGTGTTTCCAAAGTTGCTCTTTAATTCAAACACATTAGGATGCATTTGTGCCTTGGACTGTAATGCGCTTGGAAGTCACATTTGGCGCAGTCCTCCCACATATGAGATGGCGGGTGTTCGCTCGTATTTAGCTAGAAGGGTTGCTGTAATATTGATAAGGAGCCGTTTGTGAACCTTAACGTGCCGTTTGCCCCGGATCCGCCGCCGGCCTCAGTGTCGGAGCGATTGTGCTTGTGTTACGGCGTGCATGTGTGTGGTTTCGGTCCGTCTTGTGTTGGGTTTGCAGCAGCGCTGTGTTTTTTTTTCTTGGGAGATTTGAAGAGCTATTTATAGCCGCCTGCTGGAGCAGCGAGCATGTGCTGCGCCTCCTCCCTCCTGCTCATCTCATCTCGCCTCCCGGATTCATGATGCTGTTAGATTCTCCTTCCTCATCTCACACCTTTCTTCCTCTAATTCCCGCTCATCTGTTGTTTCTGTCCTCATTTTGTGTTTCCTCAGCTCTTTCTCTCTGTGCTTTCGGCACGACCACCTCCCCTCTGCTTCCCTGGGGGTTTCTGCTTGTGAATTATTAATGGTTGCTGGATGGCAGTGACTGGGGGCGACGCTAAGAATCGTTGCTCGTACGGAGGATAACCGTCAGTTATCTGCCTTAAGACGGGACAGAGACATGCTGATAGGATAGACAGACAGGGACTCCACCGGGTTTCATTGGCTCTCTGTGTGTGTGAAACTACATGCTTTCAAAAATGAGTCATGCACGGAAAATCAAGTTTTCCAAAACCAAAACAGAAAGTTTAGGTACCTTGTTTTCCAGAATATAAATCTTTTTTTTTTTTTTTGTTTTTTTTTTAGTAATGCAAAACAT